>CAEFZY010001731.1:0-69418 GCA_903066815.1 Brachyrhaphis roseni
AGTCACCTGAAATGGTTTTCACTTCACAGGTGTGCCCTGTCAGGTTTTTCTACAATCTAATCTACAATTTTCATAGTGATGAAAATAAAGAAAGTTCAGTTTTCTTTAGACATTCCCTCAGAACATTAGCAAGGGTCACTCATTAATAACACCCAGCTAACACCCAACAAAGCAGAAACTTTGGTCTTTACCAAAACAGTGTAAAATGGATATGAATATCATAAAACTTAAAATTAAAAACAAATCCTCAGTTGGTTTCATTAAAACTGGATAATAGTTAAAATACAGTAAAACTGTTTTACTAAATAATAATAAAAAACTCATTGGGGAGCTTTCATGCAGCTTATATAGTGCACGCATTGCCTCAACTTGCTAATGCAGAGAAGACATTCACATATTTACGCTCCACATGAACTGTCCTAATTTGATTAATAGTAATAATTAGACCTTCCTCTGTGTTTTTATTTCTACGTGAAATTGAAACAATTTAGGTCATCTGGCCCCTTATTCCCAGAACCAAGCTATGGGGACATGCAAATTAGATGCAAATTGCCAGCAGAAAAGTGAAAAGTAGTTTTATGGTCTGGGTAATAAATACTGAATTTAGCCTCTTGGCATTACAAAAACAGTCAGTTGGGGTTCATATGCAAATTATATGCAAATAAACGCAACATAGAGTCCTTATTTCTTGCAATACAGAGAACAGTTATGTTGCCTTAGCAGTCATACAGTGCTCACATGTGTTAGATTTGAAGCCAACTCATGATTTCTTGCTTGGATGCTCATATTTTTCAGAATCACTCCTTAATGATCAACAACGGAAGAAAAAATAGAGATAACGTAGGAAAGATTGAAGACAGCAGTGTGGGGAAAAAGTTATTTCACAGCCTTAAACAAGCTCAATCAATGACTAACAGAAACCAAGTGACAATGAGAAAAGACTAGGATTGCAAAAGCAAACTGTTAACTTTAAGTGCAAACTAATCGTAATTGAAAGAATTAAGTCAAAGCGGAGAAACCAAAAAGAGAGAAAATAACCCTGTAACAGAGAAATTCAGGATAAGAAAAGAAGTAGGAAAGACAAGAAGCCACTATTTTAGAAAGCTCAACACAAAGACAAGCAGAAACACCAGCCAGAGCTCACCGGACGCCGCCGGAACCGAAAAAACTTGTTTACATTATATAATTCTGAGAAATAAAGAAAATACTCTGCCCTGCTTATTAAAAATGTATCTAAATGTGACAACTTAACATGGAGATATGATAATTAAAGCTAAGCTAAATACACCACTTATGTTTTTTTAGCTGAAAGTCTCTCTTGAAAACACATTCATCACCTTCACATTCCAGTAACAGTAATATAGACCTTGCAATCCTTCAGTCTCCACCTGTGGTTCCAACATCATCAATAAATGTTTTCTAATTACAATCCAATGTTGCCCTCAGCTTTTTACCCTGCAGAACTGTCACATCTAAAATAAATTCTTCAAAAAGTACAGAACATCTTTCTGATTTTACTTACAAATAAAGCGCCACAGGCTGTTTGTGATGTGCATTGAGTAGAACAGTTTAAGAAATGTGAATGTCAGCAGGTGATAAGATGAGGACTGCTCAAGGTATGCAGCCAGTAACAGTCATTTCACAGAAATAGCTTGCAGCCCTTTACATATATTCACCAAGCCAGTCCAAATGTAGTCTTGACGTCTAAGACAACTTGTTTTATGTTTAACACAAAAGCCTAATAATTAAAGTTCTTCTATTTTTCCCTACAGCCAAAGCAAACAGTTCTCTTTTCTTCATACATCATGTAGCATTTCTACATGCCTTCTAAAAGGCTAAGTCTCACATGCATGCTCTTAATCTGCTGCTTGCGACCTGACTGAACTAGAAGGTTACAGAATCTATCAAAATATGATTTGTGAAAGCTTGCAACTGACATCTCGATTGATAATCTTGTGAAACAGATGCAACTTCATAGAACTAAACTGCCTTTTGCATTAGTGCTTGCATGACTGTGAGCACAAACAAGCATACATAAATAGGTGGAGCAGGCATAATTTGAAATGCTGGGCAATTTGGCTCCAAATCAATAAATCAGCTAAATAATGGAGCAATTTAGATATAAATAATTGATGTTTTTGTTCAGAATTTATGCTAATGCTGATGTGCTCCTTCTGAGAACAAAGTGCTTCGAAGGAAAATAAAGAGGACAAAATCTGTAGTGCAAAATACAAATGGGCTAAAACATTTGCATGACCAATCATGAGAAGCACAGAGTTGTGGGAGGGGAGCACACACAGAGGAAGGGCACACACATGCAGAGACATACACACATCTCTCCCTCTAACAGATTCCATTAAAAACAGATGGCATCAGAATTATCTGATGTCCTGTCACTGTCTTTTTATATGCTAATCCAGCTCCTACCCACGTCTGAGTCTCTTTAATCAGATATCAGGTCAGAGAAACTAAATCAAGCCGAGACAGCCATGCTGTCAGGGAAGTACAATACACCAAGACAGGTAGTCACACAGGGAATGTATCAATACTCCTAATGTCATGAGATTCAGGCAAAGCGTGGTGTTGCTTAATTTCCATATATTATGTCACACATTTGATTTTTGGAGCATTATACATTTTCTTTGCATAATATCTAATTATTGTAATTTGTCAACGGTTATTTGTCACTCAGGCTTCATGTTCACAACAATGACCAAGAAGCCCAAGTGCATCATGAAAACAGAATTGTGCAGAAAACAATCCTGTTTTCCCAATCAGAGCTAGGAATGTAATGATGGTGTTTGCAAATTCACCATGGTTATTAATATCACAGATTTGTTAAATATTGAAAATAATACCAGTTAGGTTATTGCAATAAATCTGGTGTCTTTATTGCTTAGCTAACCTGCTGCATGAATGGTGTTGGTGTTTTTATTATTGTAAAAGTATTAGTAGACTCATTTCTCACTTTTAGAACATTGATTATTACAATAAAAGAATGGGGAAAAAATATATAATAATTACAATAGATTATTAGTCTCAATAGGGAAGATGAGTTGCCTTTTTTCTAGAACTTCAAAACATTTATAAGATTAAACCAGAGAAATGTGTACTTTGTATTCAATCTTTGGGTCCCATGCTAGAAATGCACAGTGTCAGATAAAAACAGAAGCCGAAACATCACCATTATGATATATAACCAGCTTTAGTTGAAGCTTTGCTCCTTTTTCCACCCTCTAATGTGTTTAGTTTATGAAAAGAAGAGGCAAATATTTAGCAGCCTCATTATTGATTAAATCAATCAATAGATAATTGACAAAAGATCAAAGAAAGGCAAAGTTCAGGTTAAGAAGCAAGTCATAATATTTATGCTCAATTACTCATTATATATCAAAAACAATGACAAGAGCATGGACGCACTCCAACCAAAACTGTAAAATGAGTAGAATCAAACAGCTGAGGACCACACAACTGCACATGGAGCCCTGCGATGATAGATTTATTGAGTGAAACAGAGGAAACCATATAAGGATAGATGCACAACAATTGCAAGCACACAGCAATCATCAGAATGGCAGTGTCTGTCTGAAAGATTAGAAGAGCCATCTGTCTGCCATGTGGAAAGCAACTGATTATCAAGAAACTTCACACACTTCTCCCTATGTGCATGCATCAATGAGCCGGATTGTTTGATCAGCTTCTGGGAAGGGGAGGGGGAAAAAAAATGGAGATTGTATCAACAGTAGAGAATAAATAACTAAAATAATACCAAACATAAACATCTCCTTTAGTCGACCCCGAAGCTCATTCAAAAACATTTTAATTTGTTATTCCCATCTTGTTTACCACTGTCCTGAACTCAATCATTCACCTTCCAACACAGAGTCACACACAGGAGAACAGGAAATTACTTGCGGCCATGTTTGATGCTTAATCAATGTGTTGCAATCGATCTCTTTCAAGGCTAAACATTACTTGTATTTATGCTGCTAACTTCACTCTGTATTGATGTACATTGCCAATGTAACCACAGGATGAGAGGCGAGCAAGGTTGAAGTGAAGTTCACAGGCTTAAAGAAAAGTAAGACACAACAAACTCAACTTGTGAAAGAAGTAGTCAAGCACACAGTCCAGCTATTACTTGTGTAGACACAGCCTTGTACAGAGCAAAAATATTCTCTTAGTCTAATCCATGAATAACCACTGAACTTCAGTCTTTCAAAATATTTATCAGGTCAGGCCTTTATAGTAAAGTTTTATTTTAGCCTATGTATTTATGTGCATGACAGAAAGATGAGGCAAAAACGGAGTCGATTTCCTACGAAGAACAGAGGCATGCTCAACATACCAACACAATCCAAACATCTTCAACTACCGTTGAACCAAAAATGTGATCAAGAGGAAGGTCAGGAGAAATAAGAATTCAAACATTTTCACGTAAAGGCGAATCATATATTGATATATCTTCACAAACAGCCTGAAAATTACTAAAAGCCAAAACCTTGATGGTTTTTTCCCCAAAAACAAAGTTTTCTGATTTTATTGACTTTCCTCTTTCAACATATTTTTACAATGCAACACATAGTAAAATATACATGAATACCTAAGAATTGAGTAACTGACTTGTTTAAAATTCTGACTAGACCTCACAGACGTTATAAATGCAAAACTTGTACAAATACCCCATTGCACCCTTTAGTCCTCACACAGAGGTAGCGAATGCTTTTATTGCAGCAGGTGGGCTAACATGAACATCCACACCCAGAGATGCAGGTCATCCGTGCTGTCTCTTTCAGCAGGTGGTCAGTAAGTAAAGACCCTGATGGCTGAATATTGAACACCTAAAAAAAAAAGGAGAGGTCATATTCCAAAACACGAGCGGAGCCAAGACAGAGAGCAAAAAACCTTGGAGGTGATGAGATTTAAGAAGTCTTTTACAACATGTCCCTGAATGCATAAATATCACTTTTCTTTGTTTTAATTCAACATGACCCACATTCTGTTTCAATCCAGCCAGCAGCTTTGCATCCCACATTAATTACAAATGTCTTTTAGGCTTTAATTTCCACTTCATGAAGAAAATTACATTAATTTTCCTTGTTGAGCTGAGATGACAGGGAAATCAAAGAGGTGAAAGAAAAATTAACAGGAAGGCTAAAAAGTGTCTTAGCTTCAAAAATGCTGGACAGGATAATTATTCAAAATTGAGGAAAAAAAAAAAAAAAAAGGGAACCAATGAGATGCCAAACAACAAAGGATGTAAATTTGTGCGCCTGGCTTCTCTGTTAAAAAAACAAAACAATAAACTCTTAAACTTCATTGACAAAAAAAAAGTAATGGAAAACTCCTGATGTTGCTCTATTGAACAGATGAAGACATGTCATATCAAAACGATTCTGTTGGTACAATAACACTCAAAATACTCAGCTCTCAAAATAAGATTCTCCAAATGTTTCTCAAATAAAAACATTAGGAGAGGATACTGCTGATTGAGTTCCAATTTATTCCTCCACATTTACTTCTAATGGAATCATATGACTGTCAATAATTTATTCTAAAGAAATAGCTTAGATTACACACAAAACAGAAATGCCAACAATAAAATAGCTACTTCATATAAAATTCTTAAGTTAATAAGATGCAGCTGTTGTGTGAAAACAGTTTAAAACCAACACAAGACAAACAATGATTTATGCCAAACTGCTTGTGATACAAACTTTTTAAACATAAATGATTATTTCTTCAGAATGACTGGAGAATTGTTGTTTTGTATGAATAAGCCACTGATCTCAAACACACAAGTAGACAGACATATCCAACGCAGCATGGGTGCTGCCAGACTGATAAATAATATCTACCAGCAGGGGTTAACTCGGGTATTTTTGCTTTGATCAAAGGTGACAATCTTTCAAAATTTCATTTCAGTGAACTGGCTCAAACTGAGAATAAAAGTACAATTAATGATAATAAAATAGACAACTAAAAGAAGACCAAATCAACTGAAGTATTTAAGAGATTTTAAGACTCGCCATTTCCACAATTAATCAAAAAGGCCCATTTACAAAGAGAATAAACCGATACAAATCAGGTAGGGCCGTGGGTAGAAAATAATTTTACAGGCATGACTTGTTGAAGAGCCGAACTGACTCAGAGCAGTGAGGTATTCATAAAAAGCAAGATGCTTAATGAAAGGTGCAAACACAGTTGACCTCTTCAAATGTGGAAGGAAAATGTGGCTTTTCATAGCTTCTATCTAAAGGCAATGGTTTATTTAATCAGTCTGTTAATTTATTTTTTGGCTTCTTATTTGTTCTAAATATTTTTAGTATATTTTTATGGAATGCTTAAATTACTCTGGAGATGCTGCAGGCAAGCAGCAACAAAGAGCTTCCTCGAAGGGTGGCTAGACTCTGTTTTAGCTAGAGGAGACCCCAGGTAAGACCGAGAACTCGCTGGATGGACTTTATAATCCTGTGTGACCTGGGAATGCCTTCAATGTGGTTGGGGAGGGGGCTGACTGGGTTCCCCTCCTACATCTGTTACCCCTGGAATCCCCACTTAGATAACTGACAGACAATGGAGGATGGACGGATGCTTAAATCTTACCGTTCATTTAATGTGCTCCTCGTCTTATGTCATTTGAAGCATTTTAAATTGTGTTTGTATAAATGGTGCCATACAAACATGTTTTGCCTTTTTACCAAACAAATGGAATTACATCTTCAGCTGTTACAGTCCCTTTTTACACTTGGGTTGCATGGGTTTCATAAACTATTGTCTTCATTCTCTATCCTAGATTTGGCACTGATGACCCTCATTATCAAACCTTTTGTGTGCACTTTTTTTTGGTCCTTCCCTTCCTCCAACTATCACCACCACCAGTCTCTCAGATCCTACCTTGTCCCATTACTCACAACCCTTCTGTAATTTCTGTAATACAACATTCCTGTTAAACTAGAGATTCTCTCTGTAGGTAGCTCCCAAAGTAAATCGGAAAAGCGTTTTTCACCAAGACAGGAAAATAAAGGAGTGCTTCCACCACAGCACATCATTTATCTTTTGCCTTATTTGAAGACACCAAAGCCCAAGTAAACAAATGACTGGACTCAGGGAGAACCAGAATACTCATTTGTGGTTGCAATTGTTGTCCTCTTTAATAGTTTCAGATATGAAAAGAGAAAATGGGATAACCAAATTAGTTCAAGAGAATATTACTCAACTGTTAACTTGGCAAAATTTTATTTCAGTCATGTAAAAATATAGAAAGTACAAAAAAGAAATACAAAAACCCCTGTAGCTTCTAGTTTTATTTTTTAAGTCCTTACTGAATAAGGATGCATTGGGTATCTCTCTTAGTAAAAAGTCCACAGAAAAACATAATAAAAATTAATTATCTGGATTATCACTTTTCTCATTTTGGATTTGATAAATCAGTCGTCTCACGCCGTTAGTGAGGCTTGCTTTAAAACTCATTCTCTGAAAGTAATCAATACATGAGGCTGAGAGGGGCTTCATGGGAATTCTAAAGCAGGATGGATGGACTCCTTAATCCCTGCCTTTTAAATGATTCTTGGGTGATGCCTAAACATGAGTCACCTTGTAAGGTTCATCAGGTGCACACAAATACATGCACGGGTCTTGGAATCAATCTAATCTCTTATCTAAATGGCTGATCCTTACCTTCTCAGCTTACTCGAGATAAATTCATGGATTGGAAAGACACTGAAATGTTATGTACAATTGTATAAATATAAAAGATGGGACCAATTTTGAAAAAAAAAAAAATGAAGAACCAAACCAACAAATGAACTGAAACGAGTACTAACACCTAAATTGTAGTATAGTAAAAATAATCATATCCTTTAACTTTTTAAAATTTTATCGCATTTTAACCACAAACATTCTTCTGTTCTAATACAATTTTAACTAATAGACAAAGTAGCACTTAAGATAAGAAGTAGCAAGAAAGTACTACATTGAACTGGATAAAGGTTCACCTTTCAGCAGAATTAGAATGATCAAGCCAAAGTCCACACCTGAACCTGAAAGTGATGTTCACAGATGCTTTATCCCATCCAACTGGGCTTGAGATAATTTGCAAAGAATAGGGAATAAGTGTAAAGCTTGTAGAAACAACCCCAAAAGAATAGCAGTTGTAATGACAGTACAAGGTGGTTCTACCAAGTACTGACTTTAGGAGGCTGAATACAAATGCAGACTATACAAAATAAAAACTGTATCATTTACTTTCACCTCACAATAAGGAAGTATCAACTGTTTGTCTATTACATTATGTGCAGGGAAAACACCATGAGCTTTGTGGTACTATTGGAAGGCACAACATTCTCATTATTGTCTTGTTTACTTTGCTTAAAAAGCATTCATATTTTTTTCTATTCTAGCTTTTTTGAGTTGAACATTATTGGCAAGAGTCCTTCACTTCTAGCCTGCTTTTGTATTATTTTCTTAACACTACTGGAAAATCCTATAGTACATGACAGATTTGTTTCCTCTCCTCTCCCTACATAATTTCTCAATTTTTTCACATCCTCCCTCGCCACTTTAGGCAAGACTGCCTTGATGCAGACTCTTAAACCACAGAGGAAAGACAAGGGAGCACATAATGTCTTAAAGACACCAGGCGATCTGTGTAATTTTGCAGAATGAGGGCTGTCGAAAAACGGAACCGTCTCTCACACGCCTCCCTTCTACAACTCCAATTTCCACTACACCATCAACTCTGTGTGAGAGGAGCGAAAGTGTGTGTCATCCGGCAGACTGAGCCGATGTGTGCGGGTATGTATGAGAGGTGGAGTCAGACACAACATGTAGTATGTTTTCATTGGCTATATTGTTGCGGCGTGTAACGCCGCGTCGTGCACATTGAACCAATCAGATCATTTAGAAACAGTCGTTTTATGAATGAGATGGCATGCATGCGAGATAGTCACAATCTGAGTGAAAATACTCTACAGTGATGTCACGCAATTGCTTGGAGCAGCAGCGCTGTAAGGCAATGCAGTACAAAGTCCGAACAGAATAAGCTGAAGGGGTTTCAGCTCTATATCTAAAACTTTAATTAAGTGTGTAACAAGTTTTCCCTCTTTTTTGCAAATAGATTTAAGATGGAACTGTACAACAAATCAGGTACAAAAAATTATATTTTACTTTTTCACCTACAAATGCACACAAAACTGGAATGATTCAGCTTCCTGCATAATCTAAAAGTCAACAGCATGTGTAATACTTGCGGATCAGTTTTCAGATCGTTTTTTTATCTAAACAACTCACACCCTCTCACTAAAACCCATATCCTCTAACCGCCTGCGTCCAAACCAGGAACTGCAAATGCCTCATTTGGCTGACATTGTTTAGCAGGCAGTAACTTTGCCTAACCGGTATGTAAAATCCTAACTGAAGAACTGTGTGTGTGGCTGATTGTGCAGAGAGGAGGATGAGGGGGAAGAGGGGCCAGCCAAAAACAATCAAAATATCTTAGTGTGACTTTCCATAAAGAGTGTGTGTGCGTGCGTGTGTTTATGTGTAGATGCTTTTCTATGAAGTCACTATTTGGCAAATTGATCTGCTACTCAAATGAGGTTTGTTTGTGCTGATGCATTATAATGGGTAAACAGTGCCCTCCTTGGTCCAACAAATGGAACAACATTGGATAAGACCCACTCCCTGTCCCCATGTGCTGAGAGACAATGAAGGTAGAGAGCAATGTTACAGGTGGGTTTCTTTGACAGAAAAGCTCAACCAGGGTGTAGTTAAAGTACAAATACACATAGTGTTGTAGTATGCTTAGTTCAAAATCTAAATATATTAAAGAATTAAGGAAACATGACAACACTGAACTTTACATTTTAAAAAAGGTACTTGGAAGTATCGTCCACGTGAGTTAACAATGTCTCGTCAAAAAATGAATCAAGACCAAATTATTTTTAAAAGACTTTCTGTAAAATGAATGTCACACTGTGTCCATCCTTAAGCCACTTCACTTCTAAAATATTGTCTTACGGGATAATCAATAATAACAGTGATGACATGACCAAAGGTGGCCTATTTTACATATTACATAAGATCATGTTAAAAAGTTCAAAATCTAAAAACTATGAATTGGTAGTGTTTTTCAGAAGTATGACCTCATCCTGATACTGCAGTAATGTTTTCTTTGAGAAAAATCTCCTCTGTGGGCATAGCATGCCCCCTACAGGCTGACATAAGAACTACTACTATGCTTCACACCAGGTGATGTCATAGTTTGAGAAAGAAAGATTTAGAGTAGGGTATGAAAGGGAGACAAGGGAGGGCAAGGATGTGAAAGAGAGAAAACAGGCACAAAGAATGAGAGAGAGGAAGAGATGATGTCATGTGTTCATTGCAGTGGGAGGTCTTTGTCCTCAATCTCCTTATTAAATTCTGTATTACAATGTTTGATTGGAGCAGACAATATCGACAAACTCTGATTTTCAGTTATAATATTTTTTTACCTTTTCTGTAGTTGTAGGCAGTGATTATTCTTTAGTAATTCAACAAGTACTAATGTTTAGTCTGCACTTCACTATGGATGTGAGCCTTTTATGTAACCACACAGTTTGCACTACATATTCTTGCAAATAGTCACCCTCGGCACAAGTGCAACCTTCACTGATGTTATATTGAAAATGAATTCCCGTAATAATAAAAGACATAAACTGAGTGCAAATTTTAATAAAGCTAAGGATGGAGGGAAAGTGTTGTTTCAGGAAAAGCAAGAGCAAATAGGAATAAAAACAAGACAAAACTCCTTTGATTTGGATAGACCAAAATTATTTTTTGTGCATGACTAGTAGTGTAATCTAGAAGATTGTTGCAGCTCAGACAACTCAATATTAGCAATATTTTTATTTTTTTTTTACATATAGTGTGTACAAATAAGTAGTTATAAAACTTCTTTTCAGAACTAAGGACAAAATGTTCTCTTCATCACAGTCATGTAAGTTGATAAGTAACCAGGGGGCCTGGGCTACAAAGTAAATTGAGTGACTTTCCAGGTAGCTTCAGGTTCTACTCTCTGTTTCTCTGTTACTCTCTGTGTGACAAAGATGATTTACTCTCCCCTTGAGCGTTATTCTACGACAATTTATGCTGAAAACCTTGAAAGTCTGACAACTGAAGAAGGTCAAGTAAGAGATCAAGAAAAACAAAAAACACTCCTTGCAATTGGTTTGTCCAGAAAAATAAAAAACAATGACCTAAAAGACAGATTTTTACAAAAGTTGCATTTGTTGCCTTTACAAAGACACTGTAGCAAGGACACTTTGCAATTAAAATTTAAGCAAATTTTTTTGTTCACGTATTCAATCTTCCAAAGCCTCAGATTGCATTATGATTTAAAGCTTGTTGTTTTCTGAGGTGTCATGCAACACATAAAGAATGTTATTACAATCAGATACACTTAACTGGAAGAAATCACAGATATGAGATGCAATGTTTTTGGAAGGTGGAGGGAAGACAAGTCAAAAGATGTCTAGTGTCTTCAAAAAATATTTTCTTTCTTTCATTTCGCCACAGAAGCTCTGCAGCTCAACTAAAGAACCTAATAATGGATTGCCTCTGTATCTTGTTGAACTTGCCTTCTACAGTCTCTGTCACACACAGACAAACAGATATGCCAAACAGTGTGGCATGTAGTAAAATATTTGACCAAAAACATCCTCTTACAAAGGAAAGCAATCAAGTAAAATGTAAGCAAAGTGAAAGAAAAACAGTGAGCAACTTATTCATATAGTTAGTAAGTTTATCTGAGATGCATCACCTGACGAAAGTATAAATACCTGTTGAACTTTTTTTAAACTACAAGCTTCAATATGTTTCATCAGGATTTTATGTGAAATACCAACAAAAAGTAGTAGGCAGAGGGGCTTGCAACACGATTTGCATTTGATCTGATTAAAATTGCTTTTGAAATGTGCCATTAAATGTCTTGCCCTGAACATGTCTTGATTTTTAATTTTTCTGAGGACACAGGACACCATGCCGAGTCACATTACAGCACTTGTTTTTTATCTTTATCACTTTATTACAGACACACACTGTTATTTTTTCTGTGCAAATATCTATGTTATGAATTAAGTACCAAAAAACGGGAACCTTCCGATGGGTGCAAATTGAAAATAATCCGGTGATTGTATCTAATAGAAATGCTGAACACTTTTAGGACCCACTATAATTGTATGATTACTGCAGAGTCCTTTTTCAAATCAGATTAGCCAGAAACTAACTCAATTCGGAGATAAGAAAATCTAATTTTGTAACTCCAAACTAAGCTTATCTGAAATAACACTATAATACACCTGGATTTTTTTTTGGCTCTGAACTTCAAGAAAGTCAGTGAGCCCATCGTGAACTAAAATAAGTTTACAAAACACACTTTATGCACCCAGAAACAGAGAACAACTATAAACAGATAAACAAGAGTGTCAACTTTCACATTCCACTTTTGAACACAGCGTTCTATAGAGTGACTAATGGCACACAAAATATCAAGCCCCAGCAGATGCTTGAACAAAAGGTCTGCTACCAAATACAAGGACAGGTGAGACAGCAAAGTGAAGAGGAACGCCTCCGAGAGCGATGCATTATAGTCACAGAAAAACTCATGGGACAAGCAAATTGCAAAACAAAGAAAGGTGGAAAAGATAAAGAGATCAGGGGCTTAAATTACCAGACGAGTCAGAAACTGTTGGCTCATGCTAAGGAGGGCATTGTGAATAGGGACTGTGTATATGTGAATGAATGGGTATATTTGCATTTTTTTGAAATATGTGATTAATGTCCCTTCGTGGCTATGGAGACCCCATGCAGAGAAAAACGCCTCAGGGATAGACTCCTTTTCCTCTTTTGTCTCGGTCTCTAAAAACCACACATGAATACTTCTGTTCATAAGGAGCGACAACACAAGCTATCATTACGGGGATTATACAACCAATAATTGATAACCTGGTAAATAAATGAAACATTATGATCAAGAACAAAACATGTCTAGTCTCCATGCAAAAGGCATGCAAATCTTAGAATGAAAGAAAGAATTTAATATAGTCAAGTTGTTTCAAGCATGTAACTTGCCAACTGTAAAGTCTTGTGTTTTTAGAGAAATTGTTCTGTTAGCCTAAAGCATTTGGACGACAATTAGGATAATTTCAAAAGGCATCAGAATACATATTTATCATTAAGTCACAAAATAATTTTTTAAGGATTAGTAAATCCTGAACAACATAATAAACCTTTAAATGGACTAATAATTTGTATTAAAAAATACAGAGAGCTGAAAAATGTTCTGCTTCTATTCAGAACAAAACATCCAAATTGCAATAAAACACAGGGTGTTGATAAGCAGCATAACACTGCCCTCTTGTGTTTATCAATGATACTGACAAATTTTCTGGAAGAAAAATACTCAAATTTGAGCCACGCACAACAAGAGAAAATTAAATATCTTTTCAATTTAAGCAGTATGTGCACATCTAAACTCTATCCTTCTAGTTAATCTACCAGTAATGTTTTGTGTGACATGTTGCTTTCTGACGATTCTCACCTGTTATCTTGTATCCGCTGGCAGCAAGCTGTCCAGCCATGTACTCCCCATCTGAGTTGTTATGACTGCATCCCCACGTTTTCATCCAGATCTTTTGGGTGCCAGGGATCAAACTAAAAAATAATGAATATATATTTTACAACAAGTCAAAATGATAAATCTGTATAGCAGCCCAGCCTTGCATCATCAACTCCTTAGTCAAGTACAGATACTTTATAAATAATCTGAACATCAGGAAAAGGTTCAGTACTTTTTGTCACTCATTTCAGAAAGTAACACTCATTATACAGTCGTCAGTAGTCATAATGATGTTACTAAATGGTGTAAAGTCTTCTGTATCTGGCAACAGCACAATGCTCAAGTTGGCTGTAGTTAGACAAGTGGTGAAGACCATTTCACTGTTTTGTCTTTTTCAAAGTTTGTAATCTTTGATACCTTAATCAAAGACCACAAACTGCAGCTGCCTGGTGGGTGACGAGTGGTTAGCACTGTTCCCTTGGAGCAAGAAGGTATACGGTTTAAATCCCAACCAGGGGCCTTTCTGCATTCTTTCTGCAGTTTTTTCCCCACATATTTATTCGGTTATTAAAACAAATTTCAATACTTTAGAGCAAAGCAAATCACTTTATCGTAGTAATATAATTTGAGGGAAGGATGGTATGGAATGTACTCTTTAAACAAATTTCAGATTTTTGAACTGGACCCATTTGTCTTGTAAAGTGTGTTGACAAAGGCATTTGTTGGTGCTATATAAATAAACGGAACTGGTCAACACTTGCTCCTAACAGCCAAGAATGGGTTAACTTTTTACACTGGACTTCCAAAAGTTGTTGGAAACTGACTAAAAAGAATGTTCTTTCATTGCTGTGGCTGAATGTTATCCTATTTACCAGTAGATCTGGTTTATAAAAAAAATTGAATTACCTTTCTACTTGAAGCTCTTCATTGCTCAAAAGCTCTTTCTTCTTTCTTGACCTTGGCAGAATACTCTTTCTTGCAGACTGTCTGTCATGAGGAGTGGGGTCATTAAAAGACACCATATCCTCAATGTCTTCAATCAGAGAGTCACAGGCAGATGGCATGGTGATCTGAAAAGCACAGCACGGTTTTAAAGACTTGTGTCTACTTAAAATGTGAATTTAAGTATCCACGTTTTTATTGAACTTGACCCTACACTTCAAACTTGAAAATTCCTCTCAAATGCCAAGAGGTGACAACAAGTTGCCTTTGGATTCTCTTAAAAGTATTATGAGGCACTCTGACTTGGTATTTCTTAAAAGTTCTCCAGTAATATTATTGCTTATGAGTGGAGAGAAAATAAATTGTGGAAAAGAGAAAAAAATGCATATCCAGATTTGGCATTATGAGGTACTTTGACATATTATTTCTCCTAACCATACAGTAAAATGAATAAATATTCTATTTATAGTACAGTTGACACTAACAGAATCCAAAGAGTGTGTTGTCATCACTTTGGAGTTGGGAGAAATATTTTTGTTAAAATGACACAAAAGCATCTTCTGTATTGCAATTATGAGGTACATTGACTATCTCCAAATATATGGAGTAAAATTATTAAATATTTATTCTGGATATAGTAAAGGTGGCCCATTAACTGAATCTATAGAGTTGGTTGTCTCCCACTGATATCGGAAATAAATAATTTATTGAAAACAACAAAAAAAAGAAGCACACTCTCTATTGCCACTGTGAAGTACTATGAAAATATCGAAAATAATCTAGAGGACAATTATTAAATATTTATTCTGGATTGTCTATTACTTTATATATTACAATAATAGGCATATGTCATTAATAGATACTTTTTTATAATTATGTAGCTCATTTTTTGCTCTTTGTTTTGCCAAGGGACTCTTTTATTGCTTTATTACCGTAATGCACCATGTATGTGCGACGCTAATCTTTAAGAGAAAACTCTTAAAGACTAGCAGTACAATAATGATCACCACGAAACTGATTAATTATACGTTTTGTCAATTTTGTTACAGCTTTTGACCCTTTAATTTAATGTGATGTGGGGTTTTTTTTAAGGTAAAAAGAGGTTTTCCTCAAATCTATCTAGTATGACTGATACAATAAACAGCACCTGTGTTGACCGTCAATTGACGCGTTTGAAGAGCGGGTTGCCTCCCTCCTCAATAGTAGTGCTTTATGTGCATCATGTAACACAAACTTGCATGTGTATGCAATTTGTATCTTAAGGCTTTTAAAAAGATTTGAATTTAGAAATAGTATTTAAAGCATTGGTGAGGAACATGAACCTCATGACGTTATGAACTTAATGTAAATGTAGAGCTAATAGCATATGATTCACAGATTCTAATGACACATTAAATGTAGCGTTACATTCACATGAAGGCGTCAAACATTCCGTAAATATACAGAAAGCTAAGTTATATTACCTTTCCAAGCTGCCATTTAACTTCCACGCTTGGTTTTGGTCATATTAACACACACATACTAATTAGCAGAGCAACCTGCGCGTGGACACACGCAAATTATAAACAGCTGTGTTAAAAATGACGAAGCAGCATAACCATTGATACTTTCCGCTGGTACACATCAGCTAGCCCGTTAGCTCTGCTAGCATCACCACGCTAACAACTACCCACGTGCCTCATTTTTTGTACAAACCCACAGCTAACATCACAATGAATATACCTCACCTGGACTGCAATGTCGTTTTTAGGTCAGGTAAGCTAAACTCCTAAAGAAAATGTCGCTTATAGTGACAGAAATACGATTATTTACACAACAAAAACAGATATTACAACTACAGAACAGCCATACTTGTAGGCGGATAGCAAGCAACGAGGGACAAACGTGACGAGAGCTAATTTAAATACGTAAAGGAAAATTATTACCGATACTTTTAACCCATTCTGGCTGGAACAACCTCAAAATGTGATTTAAGTCTAAATCAGCGTAGGAACAAAAAAAGACCCCTTTGACACAGGGGTTGGAAAGCGGTATTATACAGTTCAGTTGTAATTATTCAATTTTATTTTACATACAATCTTCCTACACGATATTAATTGCAAATATGATTATTAAAAGTATAACTAAAAAAGTATACAAGATTCAACATTTCATGTGTTATGGAAAGCATAATGGGCACACTGGAAGATATGCCCCTTACAAGAAAGTGCACACGGGATGCTAAGCATGTGCACTTTCTTGCAATGGAAATATTTTACACTTTTTCCTTTAGTTTTAGTGGACCAGATGGAGGCACTGTAGCTTAAGTGTCAGAAATTCATAAAATGGTCAGAACAAGTACCTCTGGAGAAAAAACTAATTTCTCAAAGTACCACCATATTGTGAAGGTATTTAAAAAGCAGAAGTACAAAACAGCATACTTTGACAGTTCATTGTCATAAAAAATGCAATTATTCCCACTGTTTGGAAATTGGTCAAAAATACAGCTATGTTCCACTTGACTTTAAATAAAAACAATGTTGTTTTTTTTGTTTTGTTTTTTTACTTTCAAGACTGAAAGCCAACATGAAATTCCCCATAAAGTCAAAATTCAATTGAGGAAAGATCCAAGATTTCCTACAAACTCCAATCTGCTGCTGGTACAGTGCTTAAATCTACAAAATTCAGAAATATACCATAGTTTAAGTCACCAGTAGCAAACCTGCTTCCTGAACACATACATTGGCAAAGTCTGCTGGTTTTCGAACTTGACATTGAGCAATATTAGGGAGTGTTGCTATCCCCAGGTAAATTACGTTTAATAAGGAAGATTCTCAGCATTTTCTACACTGCAAGTTTTTGAGCATGTTCTGATGACGCAATTATTAATTAGTGCAAAATACTAGTCTTGCTGGAAGTTTTACAACCATTGGCATAGATCCAATTTTTTGGTATAATTATATTGAGACAATTATATTTGTCACAGATTTACTCTACTAGAATGCATTTTTGTTACATTTGGACAAAAATTACATTAACTGATTTGTGAGACAATAACAGACCTGTGTAAGCATATTTGAAAACCTATCATTGAATGAACTTAATCCCTGAGTCTTCTTCTTTTGTGACTATTGGTGGGACATGCAACTTATTCTTCAAATACTTTTCTTCACAAATATCCAAACATTAATAAGAAAACATAATTTGCTTATATTGCTTTATTTTTTCTCAATTGCAAATGTCCAGAATACAAAAGAAAAAATCTAATTACCCTCACTCCCAACCCACCCACCCACAAACATTTCAAAATTACTCACTTTTGAGGAACAATTCAGAACTCAATGACGCACATCAAAAACATCCAATTAGTTTACTTAACATTCAACAGCACTGCCCCCCATGCATTCAAACTGCAAAATACCTGCAAATTACTATTTTCTTTCTGGTTAGTGAAACCAAGCAATGATATCATTGTTACAGTTGGGTTTTTTCCTATCAATTTCTTTTCCACATAATCTTTGAAGTATATTTATGGTAAGTATGTATTTGGTAACAGCTTAATAGTCATAGAACAGCCAGACATGGATTCGGTCTGGACTTTAGCTCTTATAATAATCCAAATTATTTTTGCAAGATCTAAATCACGCATCAAAATCATACAATAGAAAGATGACAAGCTGCGATTTTAAGTCCCTGATTATAGTACAAAACACTATCCTTTAGTGGTGCTTTTAAAATCTTTAACATTTCTTAGGAAATCTATTCAAAGGTACAGCATCTTCCAAACAAAAAGTTTTACACAACATAAAACTCGTTGGTTGAAATGGATGCAGAATTAGATTATCTACATGAACTGCAGTGTGGGGTGTAGAGGTTTAAGAATTAAACTGGGACATTAATGTGAATACATAAAACAATACATTGATACAAATATGCTACCCGGGAAATTGTAAATAAACGATGTTGTCAATTGAGATAATTTATTTGATGTTCCAGCCAATTATGAAGCTGGATTTTCTTGACATGTTGTAAGATTTCGGGTTAGCCTTAGAATCAATCAATTTTGGCACTCTGTAATAAAGTGAAAAATGCATTTTTTTCGTCGCATCTCTGGTTTTTGGAAATTTGAGACCTAATCACAGAGTTCCTATTTTTAAAATAGAAGATTTTAAAATCTTCTATTTTAAAATTCCACAATTAAGACTTAAATTTCTAGACATTTGTATTTTTTTCTATATTCTTGGGGATTTGAGAACAAAAAATATATGACTGTTGGTTTTTATGTGCAGCTTTAACAAATCAAAATACAACATTATTCAAGTTGGCTTTCAATTCAACAATGTTGTAGATGGCATTTCACTCCTTTTCAGATTTGGAAACATCAGGTTTCCATTTTTTTAACCCCCTCCAACACTTAGGAACTCTGTGATCTTACTTGTTCATCAGTGCAGATCAACATTATGCTAAGGGTAAATTATATTGAAATACTACACTTGGATTAGTAAAAACTGCTTTTGGGGGTGTATAAGATTTTCTACTTTCGCATCAAGCAAAAAAACTAATACAGGCTAAATAACTTATAGAAATGATCTACCAATAAAGTTCAATAAATCTCATCTTTTGCCAATCAAATGTGCACCCTGTGAATGAAAATTACAACATGACGTTATTAAACTGGTATAAGAGCATGGGTATTTTCATTCTAACGTTTTCGGTTGTAAAATTCAACCTGATAAATTATACAACTTCTATCACAAAAGGGGAATTCAAATATTTTCACACATTATGGCATTGACCTCTATGCTCTACTACGACAGTCTAACATTGAGTGAGAGGTAGCCTATAGTACCTTGTGCATTGACAAAAATATAGAAAACTGTACATGAATTTACACACAGCTGGCTTAATCTGACAACTCATTCGCACTGTACACACAATTATACATTAGTCAAGTTGGGGCGATAAGGGTGGGGAGAGTCAACACTAGCAGCAGGAGGATCATCAGTGATCAATAAAAGCCAGGGGGTCAACATGTAAGCAGCTTCTATATTAAACAAGGTTTTATTCCGAACCATGGTTTAAGAATTTAGCAGAATTTGTCATAAATATTAAATGCTTATGTGTCTGGGGAAACCCATCACACTGCTGTTTCATTCAAAAAAAATTTTTGTTCCATGGCAGATCATTAAGTCATTTGGTGAAGTATTAAAATCTTTAAAAGTACAAAATTCTTGAACTCCCAAAAGAAAAAGTAAAAAAAAAAAAAAAAAAAAACAGTACATTGCGCTGCACTTGATTCAAACGCAATGTTTTTCAACACAGTGTAATTGTAAGTGACAGGACAGCAGCAGGGCTGAAGCAGTTTGAATCTGCAATTTACAAAGTATCAAAAAAGTATGAACTGCAGATTATTTTTAAGTTTATACCCGTGGGTACATTAGGTGCTTCTTTAGCTAAACCCCTAATTTCAGGAGGGTTATGGCCTTTTTTTGTTTTGGGGGTTCTGCAACTTCAAAAAAACAAGACTTTCATCTTGCATACATCATTGCACAGTTATAATTTCACTTTATCACTACACGACCAACTCCAGTTAATCCATTTTAATTCAAGAGCACCTATTATTCACTTGTGCACCAACACAGTCGGACATGCAGCTTGAAATTGGAGAATGGTGCTCAAACATACACAGGCGACTCTGAACCTCCTCCTGAACCTTGCCTTTTATAATTTTTAACATCTAAAATGTTCTACATTTGCACACCATGGTGCCACATTTATAAAGAAACAATATAAGCCTTCAATCACATCATTGGTGTAATAGAATGAAATCTATTGTTAAAACCTCTTTAGACTTTCCCACTCACAGCACTTGGCATTAGCACACAGGAAAGAAGGGAGAGGGTTCATCAAATATAAAAATAAACCTAAAACTATGCACACAAACAAAAACTGAATGTTTCCCCTTTCCTGCATATGGACTTGTGTGATCACACCGGCAAGAAAAACTCAACAGAGTCAATCAGGACACAGGTAATAATGCCTAGATTTGTGGAGTGTTTTCCTTCAAATTGTTTCTCTGTACAACGACAAACACTGCATCATACGGTGAGCAGATTCCCTTTACCTACATGTTTCTATAACCTGTGTAAAAACATCTCAGAGGGGGGGAAAAAAAAAAAAAAAAAAGAAATACACCATCAAAGCCCTCTGTGTTTCATCTCCGTCTTCTTTTAGCGGATGCTAGCTACACAGGAGATCATCCAGACCAAGTGAGGGCATTTTATCAAAGTCACAGGCATCAAACAAGTCACTGATCCCCTGGTCATCTTCCAAACCTAACAGGTAGTCGTCTTCCAAGATGGGAGGCACAAGGTTTAAGAAGGGACCTTGGGATGAAGGGACCTGGTCTTCTGTCTGCTGGAGGAGACTGGTGTATGGGGATGAGATGGGGGAAAGCGTTGTCACGGAGACGGCGGAAGAAGATGCAGGTGGAGACAAGAAAGTGCTGGGAGAAGTGGTTGTGCAGTTGGAATCTGAAAAATAGTGTCAATGTTAGGAAAACATGACATTGCAATATTTTTTAATGTTACAATAACTTCAGATTAACGCACATTTTCATTAACACTCTTTCAAACTGAAGAGCATAAGGTTTCTGATTTTTGTTGCAAAAGTATATATGCGAAAACAAAGAAGGACAGAAAGAAAAGTACTAGAGCACAACTCTGCCATTTGTCCCAACATACACTTACAATGTTTAAGGATTATAAAATCTTTCATTTAAGTGAATCAACAAAACCCAAAGCTATGGGATATATTATTTTTTAAAAAGTTTCACATTCAGTAAAGCCATGTTTATGCAAAATACCCAACTTTGCTTTGTGCAGCTTACTCTTTTGTTTGTAGGTTATTTTGAGCTTCCTTTTTGTCAGATACTTCTTTTATTTCCTAGAATGGTTTGTCAATATTTATAGCATATTTAAAACATGTATAAAGGTAAAGACTAATTTAATTTCTGAGGCTATTTAACATCCAATGAAAAAGCTAACAACTTTTATCAGAGGTTTCCTCAAGATTAAAATATTGAATTGGATTTGATACCTACTATGAAATTGACACCATTCGTGTTTCAGTTATTTATTGTTTTTACCTTAAGTGCTACTTTGCATAAGTTTCTCCTTTATTAATAAATGTAAAAAAAAAAGCTACTTTGTAAGAGCTACAACACTATATATTTTCCTCTTATATAGCCTGTACAAATATAAAACTGAAATTAATATGTATACAAATAAGCAATAACTGAGATAGTATTTTGGTCTAAAAAGCTTCTGTGTGAACAACTGCTGTTAATAAATATCTGTCACCAACCTTGAACAACTTTCAGGAAAGGAGAGTTGCCATTAATGTCAGTGTTGCCATTTTTTACAGGACTTCTCATGTCATTCTCCTCATCTGGACACAAAAGCACTTCGATAGGACCCTTTGTGCTGCTGAGGTGGATGGACAGACTCTGGAGAGAGGAAACAAGAGTTCAAACACAAAAGCCTCATTACTGCATCTACAACAAATTTAGTCAAACATCAAAGGCAACAACTTCTAAACCAATTTATAAATGTGCTGTAAGGACTGGCAACATATGTAGACTTCATTTCAGTTGAAAGTTGCATACAACATCTCCAAGATTTACAGACAAAGAAAAAAAAAAAAATCTCTATTCAGTTTATGTTATTGCTAATCACAATGTCCACAACCTACAGCAGCACTTAAGAGTAGAATACAATATTAACAAGCATTATCAAAAGTTAAGCCTCATCATTTGGCAAATGCATCTCATTCGTCAGATGAAGAAAAAGCGAGAACAAAGAAATTTAGCCTGTTAGTACTTGCACAAACCTCATCAGGGTCGGGCACTTCCAGTTTGGTATCTGTTGGCGCTTTGACGACAATTACAGTCTGGTCTCTCAGACTCCCCAACTGCTTGATGTCTTGGTACGTTATATAAGCATATGTGCAAACAGCGGGGTTAAGGAAAAAAAACAAAAAAAAGACACTATAGCAATATGAGGCTGAAATAAGATACACACTGTAAAACAACAAATTACTGTACCAAAAAATTTCAGCTATTAAATCAGATTAAGCTTTTGCTGTTTACAGTCATTTAGGATAATTTTATTTATTTTTATTTTTTGCTTAATGCCAGAACGAGGAATCATTTTTTGATATTTATTAATTCCTTTCTTCAAATTTAAAAGCTGTAGACAATTTGGGAAAACAAAAATTATGCTATGATTAATTCACAACAACTAATTGGAAGCACAGACAGACAAAAAGCATCCCTGTGTGACATGAAGAAAAATAAAAAATAAAGACATCAGATAAGAACTCAGCAAAAATAAAAATTAACCACAAATTTTGTTCATCCTTGAATAAAATTTCTAAATATCAGAGTGTGCCACATTAATCTCTTTAAACAATGTCCAATTAAAAAATATAGGAAAAAGAGATTCCAGCTTTAACTGACACAGACCTTAATTATAAAAAGTCGTGTTTTGTAGTCTGATGAAAAAGTGTTTGACCCTAATGACTTTCAATACAAAGAGGGATATTTTTGTAAGTCTGAGAACACAGTCCAAATGTAAAGCCTCGAGGAAACGGCATAACTTTAGTATCATTTTGGTTAATGTATAAAAAAAGCAAGAAACGTTTAGCTTGTCAGTGAGTAAAAAAAGTGTTTCTATGCAGTGCGTGTAAATAGAGTTTTAATGTATGCAACCCTTTTTTTCCCCCAAAAGGATTTTTTTGCTCTTTAAAAAATATATATTTTTGTGTTCTGTAAAAAAATATATATACCATTTAAGCTTTTTTAGGAAGAACTGCAGTATATATAATTAACCTTCTAAATCAGACATTTACTGACAACACATACCTGATGGACCATGATATTTTAAGAAATGGAAGGCAGCATAAAACACACTTTAGTGTTCTTCAAATCCATGCACACATAAAAAAAAGGATATTTCTGGTTGCCTGGTAATTCGCTCATTTGTTTTATATCAAGGCTGCATCTCTGTATGAGTTTTTCGAGCCTTTGCTCCTCTTCGCCCAGCGCGGAAACCTCAGCAGTGAGGCTTTGCCTTTGGCTCAGAGCCCCCTCTACCTCCAACAGACTGCAGCCCCTGAGAAAACAGAGTTTAAACAATTTCCATAAACAAAAACCTTATAAGTATAGGACGCATGTACCCCTGTAACAATATACTCTGCAGATTTCAGGTACAGCTCTGATCCTTTTAGGTCATGACAGCTGTACACATCAAGCAGCGGCCACATTTCAGTCCTCCTACTTTAAAATGCATTCCTGCTCCACCGCTTTTTCATCAAATAGCTTAAGTACTTCCTAAGCATGTTATCAGGAAATTTCTGGAGAGGCCTACTAAAGGTCTGTGGATTCACAATTAGCTCTGGGTGCATTTTTAAGCCCTATGCTCTGCTGGACATTAAAGAAATTAAAGCAAGAATACCTTCCCAATGTGCTATGGTACTAGCGTACTTCATTGTCTTGTTGTTACTTTGGCACCAGTGCCAGTAAAGCTTATGTCGATACTCCCTCTGATTTGGGTGCAAATACCCATTTCATTCAGTTAAAATTAATTAAATTAAAGATTAGTAGATGGTGTAGGGGGTTTTTATTTGCAAAAATTGGGAGATGTCAAATTTTGCCAGGTTTCACCCAAGGCAACTTTCAGGTGAGGATGTTTATTGACAAAATTCTGGGAGTTCTGTTTGTGATGCAGTGTTTTCAATTAAACAAGCTAAGATACAGGCAAAGTGCCTGTTGTGATGTAAATGAATGCTCTACAGTCACCTGGCTGTCTGAAGTTCACAGGATGGAGTTTGTCGGAAATTAGACAAGAAATTAACTGATCCTTTTTCACTTATAGAAAAACAATCTGGCTGTGTTATTTAGACATTCAGCGTTCCTGGACAAAATTCAACACTGTCTGCGTTCTTTTGTAAAAAATTCCAAATCTATATTTGTAGGACAGAGTGCGAGACGGTGACTACTTACATCCACTGAATGTTATTCTTGGACTTCTTCTTGATAAGATGGATGCCTTCTAATACGTTGGTGATATCATACAGCCGCCTTTTCTGTACCTGAGAGAATACAGGAGAAGCCAGTGAGAAATGATCATTTTAACAAGCTCTTAAACACAGCAGTACTTTTTCAATACAAATCAGTTTTATTTAATGATTTAATCAAATCATTAAGCAAATTATAATTTACGAAAAATTTATTTTTCCTTCAGATAAAAAGAATGCATGCTTACATAAAGAGCACACCTGACCTGCGAGAATACAACAGACTTTAGACATCGGGTGTCTCATAGAAATGCAGGCAGTGAATGAATCTCATTGGAAAGCCCCAATTTATCATGGTGCTTGCCAGTCTCCCAGATCCCATTTGTGACCACAAAATTTTTTAAAAGTGTTTCACAAACCAATCAAATCATTGAGCTAATCTAATTGGTTTTAAGTTTCACCTACAACTTTAGAATTGTATTCTGTAAAAACCGGGTTAACAGGTAGAGAACAATGAATCGTGTATGTTTGATGTCAGTCAAATCTGACAGACACTTCATTTACTTGCTGATCAAGGAAAGAAAATTAAAACCTACATAAACTTAATTCAGATAAAGCTTTCTGAAGTTGTTTTCCCATATGAACTTAATGATTTAACTGGGACTACGTAGAAATGTGCTACAAGCAAAATGATCAACAAATCCTATCCAAACATGCTAATGCTAACCTTAATCTTAATTTAAACAAACATTATTTAACTGAGGAGCATATGAAAAACACAGCACATATCAAGCTCAAGACATTACATGGGAAAAAAAGACATGGTTAATTTTGTAACATTCAATGTGAGCTAAATGAGAACGATTACATAATACACAATGAAATAAGAAGCTAAAAGTTCCTCCAGCAAAACAGCCACACAACATGATGCTGCCACCATCATTCACAGTTGGGATGGCGTTACAAAGTTAACAACTGTCCCTCTCTTTCAGGTGAAATATTTCCTTTTAGGCAAACTAAGATCAGTTGGATCAATATCTGTGTACTTTACACAAATGTTGGCTCAATTTTCCTGATTTAACTAAATTTTAGCAACATTTCCAATCGGTTCAGCTAAAGTGCACTCACCAAGTTTTCAAATTTGCACACCTAGTTTTCATATTTCTGGCTAAAGCATTGCAATGGATTAATACCAGTTTGGATTTCTTACACCTTACGCACACTTCTACTGAAATGTGAATTCACCTGTAAGGTTTCAGCAGCAAGGTTGAGGTCCAAAACGCCATCAGAAGACTGAGCAAGCAGATCCACAAACTTCTTTGTGAGCAGGCCCAGCGAAGTGTCGTATCGTGTCTTCTCAGGTGGAGACTTGGGGGCTAAAGACGGTGAAAATTGAGGAAAGTCATTTAAAAAGTACTTTTGTTGTTGAGGTTGTGTAAAAGTCAGCGGTGGTCAGCGGAGGCTACATTCCTCATGGTGGTAACTTTCTTCTAAATCAAAACGAAGGGAAAAAAATATGAAAAAAGTGAATGCAACGGTAGAAGGGATATCGTTTCTCTTTTAAGTATGAGCTTTGACACAATTTTTCAGGCAAGTTGGACTGTAAGTTCGATGGGCAGGGAGAAGAATCATGTCGTAGAAAACAAGCTTGGACTGTTATCAGTTTCATCTACTTTTGTAAACAGTCTGTGCATTTAGGTACAAACTATGTAAAATCTCCAAGTGGGGTTTTATGTCCACATCATAACCAGAATGAAATGCAACACTGAAGTGGGCTCCATGTAAAGGGACAATTCTCGGATGGCTTTTTCATTTGGCATTTGGACTAACCTGGATCAGCTCCAACTAAAACTAGGTTATTTTACATTAAATGCAAATATTTTTTAAAGCACAGTGTGGTCTTTGGTCAGAATCTCATCTCATGATGTGGAAAGTAAACAAACATTTTTACAAGAATTTTAATGCAAAAATAAAAGCACTTTAAGAAATTAACAACCTTTTATAAGCCATAACCTCTTCTCTAGGTTATCTGAAGGAATTCTGGACATTCAAATATTGTCAATATGGAATTAGTTTTTCTCTACAAATTCCCACCTGAAAAATTACAAAAGCAAAAGTAATACTTTCATTTTTCATGTTTCTGTGCTTTTGCCTACAAAAACTGTATTTTTTTTTTCCTGCATCAAAAAAAATTCACTAGCAGCAGCAGGTTGCTGCTGTTTAATCAGCGTACAGTCAACTTTTTCACCAATCAAAAGATTGAAAGTGGATAATAGGACCTGTTCACAAAACATCTGTTCTAAGGTTCTAAACCACATCTTAATTGGAAGACTCTGACCTTACTTCATAAACAAGACATCAGGTTCCTTAAAACCTGCTACTTACTTCTGGGTGTTTTAAGCCGTGTCCCATTTGCTGCAGCTGCAGCTCCTCCTCCTCTGCCTCTTGGTGTTTTGGCTGGTTCTGACTGGTACTGGTGATCCGAGTCGTCAAGCGCCAACCGCCTTTTTGCCTGGAAGGGAACAAGCAAGCGTCAACAGAAAGTGAGATCCTGTTAGGTACTTGGCAGGCATTCGTTATTGGGGTGATTCTTGCTCATCTGACAGAGCCTCACCACTGATTTATAAAGTTGCTCTTACATAGGAGGCAATAGGTATTTTTGAATCCAAGCTAATTACACATATGGCCCAAACAACAGCAAAACAAATGGAAGATTTCACTGAAACACTTCAGCTCAGCCACTCAGAGGGTCTTTGGTGTCAGGGTCCAATGGAGTGACTATTTTTGAGTCTTTGTGGAAACACCTCAACCTGCTAACAAATGGCTCAAATGTGTCAAAACACAAGAGACATGAACTGTATATTTGCATATTACAAGAGACAGAAACCAAAAAATCTCAACACATTCTGATCCTACATCATATTTGCAGTTGGTCATCGCTTTTGTTTTACAAGTTATCAATTTGTGTCTCAAGAAGATTGCCAACCAAATCCTAGATTAAACATCTACAACTATGGATCGGCATTATTGTTTAGACTTCCATCTAAACAATAATGTTTAGATGGAACATTATTGTTCCATCTAAACATGGAAATATACTAAGAAATTAGTATATTTCTTAATATACTAAGAAATATACTAATATTTCTTAGTATATTAAGAAAAAAAATATACTAGATATGATTGAGATTAATTTTATCCCAACCCTACTTTTCCAGAGGGTTTCATTACTTTCCAAAAACATAACCACACACAGTTGTGTCCCCCATAGTAGTGCAGTTGTAGTATCAAAATAAAAACAATATATCTCCATATTTTTGTCATCCAGCACTTAAAGAAAACTATATCAGTTTAAAGGTGTACATTCTTCTCCATCACTACACAACTAACCCTGCAGCAGGCGTGCAGAAGCTACTCTTGTAAAAGTATAATCTGGTTTTAAAATGTAAAATATTTCAGCATTCTGTTCATGTGGTTGAAGCTCCAGATTTATGTCGTCTCTATGGAGACGGTGTCCTTTTTCACACCTGTTGGTGCACACTCCAGGTCAGCTGGCTTAAAAAATATTATTTTCTTAATCCTGGTTTACAATAAAATACAAAATTGGTGGTATAGAAGCATTACATTTGCAAAATAAAATAAATAATAAATAAAAAAACAATGGACAATCCTGGGTTTATAATAGGAAGACACCAATCCTACTTAATGAATTACAGTGGTTTTATACTTAGGGCTAGCCACAAGTAGCATGTCTTTTAGGAAGCTAACTGCAAGCTGGTT
Organism: Brachyrhaphis roseni; assembly: GCA_903066815.1. Taxonomy (NCBI): domain Eukaryota; kingdom Metazoa; phylum Chordata; class Actinopteri; order Cyprinodontiformes; family Poeciliidae; genus Brachyrhaphis; species Brachyrhaphis roseni. The sequence goes on from CAEFZY010001731.1 coordinate 28,376, forward strand.
ACTTAAGCAGAGCCTGACTAAAATAATGTCCACTTGTTAAACGTGTCTTGTACTGGAAAAAAATTACTAAGATGTTTAGTATTTGCACAAATTATTGTACAAAATGCACAATTGCAAGAAAACAAAAGTTAAATTAAACAAGTACATGTTCTAAATGTCTATAAGTCTACCAAAACAAAGTGAAGAAATCTCCAAATTCTAAATGTAAGGTTTCAAATGTTACTGTGAGTAATTCAGTCACACTGAAGAATACCATACAGGTTCACACCTAACTGAGGCAACTTAAATTTTTAAGTACTTTAGCTGAAAAGGTCCAATTAATTTCACTTTTTCTTATTTCAGTACGAACAGCACAAATGCATCTTGCTGCACAATGTTAAAACACCTTGATAAATCGATAGGCCTTATGAGGTAAATGTCAAGGTTTTAACTATTCCTGAGACAGTATACTTAACAGTTTCTTCAACACCTCCCCTTAACCACAACCTAGGTTATTATTACACAATGTCTCCCAGTTAATGTCTGGGGACAGGTTGCCTTGCAGGGCACCAACACATCCCTGCAATAACATCTGATTTAAATTAATTATGAAACACTGGAATAAAAAAAAAAACACTTCTTCAAAAGTGTGTTGCAAGTATCTGCAATGCTGTAGTTTCAAAGCAACAATGTGTATTCCTCTTTAAACACCTCTGAGGGTGGCAGTATCTTGAGGAAATGTCTAAATCTTTAAAAACTAGTCTCTGATTCTTAGACACAGGAATATGTCCTCTGACAGTTTAAGTGTCAGCCATTTTATATCACCAAGCAGATCCCCTCACCCCCTCAGCCTGGTCATGGCTACAGCCTGACACACTAACTGGTTCCCTTCATGAAAGATGAATAGCAATGAACAGCTCTACGGCCTGAATTCTGCATAAACTCAAGCGTGTGGTTTGTGCATGATCAATTTACAGGAAACGTGCAATGAGATTCAAAGCAGCAAACTTGGGTTTCACTTTGGCATGACACACCACCACAACGTCACTTTATTAACAAAGAGAAATGCGTATGGAAACATGTTCAAAATATGGGTCAAGCAGAACGAGTTATGTTCCTCTCTGGTCTAATAATCAATAATCCACCTAGCTTTGAAAGCTAATACAGTTTGACGCCAGGTTCAACTTGGCTTGCATCTTCAGAGACGACGAGAGATCTATCGGGTAGTTTCTAAACTGAGGCCAGGCTGTAATCGTGAAGAAGTTTGTGTTTTTTGAAAGCTTCGCCACTTGTATTCAATTAGGAAGCTTAAAAATAAGCCCATTAAAAACCAGGCAGCCAAACAACCCCCATCAACCCCAAATAAAGACATCAACAGCAGCTACAAGGCCAGCGCTAACGCTACTCATCCCTTACCGATATTTCCATCTGGCTGCAAAGGTGAAGCGGACCTAAAGCACCATGAAGTTCGCTAGCTCGCTGTTACACGGCACCTCCGCATTCCTAGAAAAGTTAAAACCAACCTAAACTTGCCTTCTGCCTTCATAGAGTCAGCAAAACTCCCAAGCAACCTATTTGGGTTAGTTAGTTAGCTTCATAGCCGGGGTTGAGTCGTGGGAATGCCCTGGCTAAGCAGCTAACGTTAGCTGCCCGAACAACAAGCTCGGCTAGCTTAGCAGGCTAACGTTTTATCACACCGGAGCCTGGTTGTAGTTGAGAAATGTGTGAAAAGTGTGCTGTGGAGGTCATTACCGGTGGTCTTCCCAGAGCGGGTCGCTGTCCGGTTCCGTTTGCAGCAGCTTGTTGCGGAGTTGTATAAATGCTGTTAACCTGAGGTTCGGATAAACACACATTTGATGTCTGTGTAACGTTGCAAGGCGGTGGGGTGGTTATTATTTGGATATACGTGGTACTAGATTGACCAGGGTTTAAACGATCCGAGAGAGCTGTTAAAATTATGTTATTATCCAGAGAGGAGCCCCCAACCCCTGCTAAAATCACTTTGTCCGGAGCCGAGGAGATCCCTCTTCTCATCTTGCGTATTCGGGGTAACCCCTTTTCTTGTCTCTCAACTTTAAAGCCCGTACGGCTGCTTATCCGTCGCGGCAGAGACAAAAATAATCACACGGACGTGAAGATGAATGTCTGAATGATCGATTTTTAAAAAGTATTTTTCCTTAAGAACGTGCATTTAGGCAGATGCAACGGATTTAAAAGTAGCGCAACTCTCGTTCCTCCCGTCTAGAAATGGCTTCAGGAAACGGCCTGATGAATGAAGGGATACGGTTTACGCGCTCAAGAACCCTCCCGCGAAACTCAGATTTCCCGGCAAATTTTCAAACGGGATTTGCATGCCGGACTCCATTGGTCCTGCGCACTCGAGTTTCCGCCCATATCGATTCCGCTTCGACCAATGAGGAACGTACGTTGGGTTAGCCACGTGTTAATTGGCAGTTGTAAACAGGGGACGTTACTAGTCACGCACTGCGTGTTTCAGGGATGAACGCTGGGTGGCGCCAGTGAACTACTGCGGTGGAAAGAGGAGGACGCCGGTAACTATGGTAGTCTCACTAAACAGAAGCAAAACAAAATTGAGGCCATAAAAGGTTTAACTCTTTTCTTTCTTGCAGGTCAGCTGAATGTTTTGACTTGTGAAACAAATGTCAAAAGGGTTAAAGAATATAGAAAAGCAACTTCAATGGAGCATTTAGTATTTGACTATTCAATGTCAAAAATGATTCATTTGAGTATGCTCAGTTTCAAAAGGCTATTTTGTGTAAAACCTATAATTGCTGCAATAATGTTTTTATCCGGGGGGAGGGCAAGGAGAAACGTCGAACTCCTATAACACTGAATATTTAAATGTATTTATTTATTAAATAGTAGCAATGTTATCAATAATAGTCTTAACAAAAACCTGTATGAGTGAGTAAATTATTTTTGCAATGTAGTATGTACATTGCTGCAAACGGGTGCATAACAGTACACATTACTGCAATAGTAAAACAGCATAAGCACTGTTTCAGTATGATCTGGACATTCTGTAAATAGGCAATAGGTTTTGAGGACAGCTAGACACCTCTACACATCAGCAGAAGATCAGCTGTAAACTGACAAACATTTCTTGCCCTTCAGTTTTAGAATTCTAACCACGATGTTGAATGGACAATTTGCACATGTGTCAAGCATTACCTTTAGATATTTTCGGGAAAAGAAAATTATATTTGACTATTTATCTGGATATCTCCGATTTCTTGCCCCACAAAATTGTAATTATTTTAAAATATGACTTCTTAAAAACCTTTAGTCTCCTACAGGGACAGAGCATGTGTAAAATAAGAAGATCTTTGCGATTATCTGTCACATGCATGAAACCAGACTTGTGGATAAGTCTTGACTTATTGTGATGTAGCATAAACAACTGACTTCTATAAATTTTATCAATTTAGTTCAAAATGAACATGCTAATTTCCTGCAAGCCTGAACAAGTTTGAACACATTCCCATTATGTGTTCAAAACTCCCATCAAAACCAGGTGGGAGTTTTGGTCAGTTCATTACAAGAACAAATACGATGATTAGTTGAAATCTGTACACTGCTAGGTAAACTAGTAAGGCCAGAATACCTTTCTTTCCACTGATAGGCATTAAATAAAAATAAGTTTAAAAAATATCTAAAAAAAAAAAAAACATGGCTATATTAAAAAGAAGTTCACAAAGTAATCATGTTTACCATTTTAAGTCACTGAGTTTCGAAACTTGAGATAAAATGTTATTTCCACATTACATTATTGTTATTTGTCCTTCCTGTTGTCAGGACTCTGAATCTCACCGGAAGTCATGTTAGAGATTTACCGTTCCGTTTACAGTAACACATAAAACGAGAACTAAAGTAAGGGATAATAAGCTGTATTTTAAAGAAACTTTGCTGATAATTATATTTAACTAAAGCGTTGCACCTCGAAGATACAGAATGTGGAAAAGGTTTCGATTACTTTTATTTTGAAAGCACTAACCAGAACAAGCGTCATCTCTTATCATGTCGCACTTGATGCAGGCAAAAACTAGCGAGGAGGAGGAGGGAAGTCCAAGGGATTGTCTTTACTATTAACCGGACTGGTTTGGTTTGTCACACGCCCTCCAAGGCAGAGCATGTATCTCATTCACTGACAAAATCACGGAGGTTTTTATTTTAAAAAAGGACTGAAAGAACAGCCGCCAATTTGTTGTGCCGCGACTGAAAAACCTCACAGGATGAGCGAACGGGAGGACGCGATATTTAAAACCACCGGTTGCAAGTGGCTGCTGCCTGTCAGTGGATACTTGGGCTTATCTTTGGACCAGGTAGGACAAATCAGACACGAGTCAAACTTATACCGCAGAGGGACGTTTTTTTTTTTTATGAATTAAAACTGACGACACAACATCAGTTCTCTTGTAATGTAAGTCACGACGTGATATTTAATGTATGGGCTGATAGAAATAAACTCATTTTGTGAGGAGACGCAGACATTTACGCCAACATCGCTGCTCCTGACGTCAGAGGCTGCAGACGTATGTCCATGTCCAAAATCAAAACAGTTGCTGATCTACGGAAGAGGATTAGGATTTAATCTCAGAATTCTTCTGACTTTAATCTCAGAAAGTCAGATTTTTCTCAGAATTCTGAGATTAAAGTCAGAATTTCTTTTTTTCGGTGGCCCTAATCCTCTTCCGTACTGATCTGACGAAATTAGGAAGCATTAATATCCAACCTCTTATCTCAGGCTGACGTTACAGGTAATTATGGGGCACACTAATAATATTAAAAACAAAAATACCATCAGTTATTTTTTATTCTATTTTTTTATATAGTGTTATTATTCTCTCACCATATATCGTGGGTCAGGGGCCAGGAGTTAATATCAAAGACTAAAAGATATAATTACTTCAGGCATGTCCTCCCCTCTTTTTTATTCATGAATCCCAGAACCAAGGCAAAGGACCTTGTGATGATGTTGGCTTTAGCTGGTTGATTAGTGTCATCCAGACTAAAACCAGACTGGCTGGCATAATTGATTCTTAGAGTACATGTAAGTGGCCACATGTATTATTGTAAAGTAGACTTTTGATAGCCTATCAAAAGTCTACTTGTGATAATGACTTGGATTTGACATATTGCGCAGCCTCATTTTCAGGTGTTTATGATAAACCCCAACTGACTGGAGCATTTGACCGCTCTAGACTCATTCTTTCCTTTTTTGAACCCCCACCACTTCCAATGCAGGTGAACTTCCTGGCCTGCCAGCTGTTTGCTGTGCTTGCTGCCTTCTGGTTTCGTCTCTACCTCAGTCCTAACCATGCGAGCCCCATGGTCCGGCACGCTGTCGCCACACTCCTAGGAATCGCTTTTCTCCTCTTCTGCTTCGGATGGTACGGTGTGACACTGTCCCATGCCGTCTCCCATTTATGTCCTTTTATTTACAAATCAATCCATTCAAACATAATGACGTCATCATAAATACAGATCTGAAATTCAGTTCTTATAGTCAGTCTACATATCTGCTTTGACTGTGTGTGTTCTTTCCTGCAGGTATTCTACCCATATCCTCGCTGTGGTGGCTGTTAACTATTTTCTCATCATTAAAGCTGACATCAACAATGTACACAGGCAAGGGTTTTTCTTCATACCGCTAAGTGAACTTGTCAGGACTCACCTGTCTTGTGGTTTTAGGGAAACAGTGTATCTGGGCCCGACAAACATGTCTAACTTGTCATTTCGACACATGGATGACAGGTCTGTTTCCTGGAACTCTATTTTCAGAATCGGTGTAACAGCCTTAGCTATTAAGGTTCTTGTTGATTTCAGGTTAATCTTGTCAGACTAGATCAGTCCCTCCCAGAAACCAAACCAACTACAGGTGGGCTTACTTTAGACTTACAATGATGGCAATTATCAATCTTGCAGAAAATTGTTAGAGTTGTTTTTGTCTTGCTTGAACAAAACCACTTCCATCTATACATTCTCAGAATGCAGCCAGTCGAATAATCCACCACGTCAGTCGCGTTGTCGTTAGAACCTCAAGCTAACGAGGAGCACGCCAGACGCAAAGCAGCCGGATATTTCTGACTAATAAGGACAGTCTGTGTGTGAATTTTTTTTTTTTTTTATGTGCTACATTTGTCTGGCTGCTTGATTCTGTTGTTTACATTCCTCAAGCATTGTTTCAATCTTGTCTTCATGAACCAAGTCATATGAATGAGATAAGACAAGTTGTGTTATTCACGTGTGCAAGGAATTCCTGCCAGCAGAGTGGCATAAAAATCAACTTTACACTATTGACTGCTTACAAAAGCTTTTGAAACCCAAAATTGAGCTTCCCCTTCACTGGTTCAAGATAAGGTGAAAGAATACATCAAGCCAAACTTTGAACTGCCGTTACATGTTCAATATTTCAGAATGTTTTTTAAGGTTGTTGTGGAAAATGTATATATTTCCTATGATGATTGTTTTTTTTCTCTCTCCATACTTTTGGAGTTTTAAAGCTTTTTATGTATAAATTGCCACACAATCAGAGATCTCCAGCTGAGTTTTATCATATATATATTTTTTTTTTCATACAATAAAGATGGAGGTTTGCAGCTGCCTCACATACATGTTTCCCGTGACTTTGGCAATATTGCTCACTGGATTTCTCAAAAGGTTTAAAAACTGTGATTTCACCCCACTGTTTAAAAGGCAGTGGGGGAAACCGCAGATGTAAGTTTTGGGGATTTAAAATATAAAAACCTCAAGACTTCTTGATCAAAGCTTTTCTGCACATGTTTTGGTTACACAGTCCATATGAATCAAACATCATTTTTACTTTGTAAAAAATTTAGAAAACCACACCTGCCTTTCACTTGACAGTTCTCTTTACTTTATGGTGGGTTTAAAGTTTAAATCCCAAGAAAATGCACTGAAGTTTGTGATTGAAATGGCAAACTCACAGAAATTGTATGGTGTACTCATGTGGCAATCATCGTATCCTATCCAGTAAGTTACCAGGATTTCCTAATATTGCTCACAATTTCTTAAAAGCTTTATCAACAAAGAAAAAAAATATTTTCCAAGAAGTTTCAAAAAATACTCCAGCACTGAGAAATTGTGAGTCATCTAATTACTCACCAAGAGGTGGAAAACGCTTCAGTTACACCTACAATCATTCAGCAAGAATATTCTGAATGGCTTGTGTCTGCATTCCTTATTTTTTCTCTCTCGCCTCACACATACACAGGTACTCCATGGTGACAGCTATGGGCTATCTGACAGCGTGCCACGTGAGCAGAGTCTTCATCTACAGCTACGGCATACTTTCCACGGACTTCTCCGGGTAAGGGCAGAATAAATCCTCACCTGTGCTCCACCACGCCCACTCGACGACAGCGTGGTCGGAAGTTCGGTTGTAGAGCTGCTCCTTTGTTGTCGGTTAACATTTCCAAACAGTGAGCCTCCATTGTTGCCACATCCTTGCGTCAATATAGCACCACTGATTTGAATACAGCAGGAAACACTGCTCACAGGTGACACTGCCCACCCAGTTAACTGGACGTTAGTGTGGTCTTCTTTATTCTGCGTGTTTTCTCAGTTGTGTTCAGGAATGGAATCAAACAGGAAAGTGAGATCCGATCGCCTTTTACAGAAGAGTGGAGTAGTGATCAAATCAGTTCTTAATTGTACGAACCGGAGCTTTTAAGTTGGTTTCACATGAGGATTGTGAAGTGGTCCAATCCTGGATAATTACACGCATTCAATACAAAGCACACATTAGTTGGATTTAACATCAGTTCTGCATTATGTCATTTAAAACATTATCTCCAACATTTTCAGCATACTGTGCTACTTTATTTGTTTGATTGAATGAAGGAAATAGCGAACTGTGTTCCCCAGTCTTTTTGTTTAGTTGCACTGTGGATGACTTAGTTGGCAGCCTCATTTGTCCTCCATGTGACTTTGCTTCCAGTCAGGCCTGTGAGCCAGATTGTCCTACAGTCATATATTGAATTAGGGATCCAACTCAGTGTCAGGCTTTTTTTTTATAGCCACTATGAAAGTGTGGAAATCTCGACATGTATCCACTACCTGTCCAGATGTTCAGATTAAACAGATAAATCACCTTTAGCAGGTGATATTGTAAGTCCTCTAAATATCATAAACCCTTCTGAACCCTTTTGATGTAATAGCCACAGATTTCTGTATTTTAGAGATTTTATGTGATAGACCAACACAAGGTGGCGCATAATTGTGCAGTAGAAGGAGAACCATATAAGTTGTTTTTTTTTTTTTTTGTAAAATAACAATAAAAAATATAGAAAATATGATAAAATACCTCTTAGAGACTGGAACTTGGTCCCTGGCACTAGGTTTACCTACCACCAGGATGACCTTAAACATACCACCACAACAGCAAGGGATAGTTTAGAGACATGAACATATGTTTATGTGTTAGAATGGCCTAATCAGAGTCCTATTCTTTATCCAACTGAAAATATTTGGCAAGGCAATCAGATTGATCTTCATTGTTTAAAAGAAGATTTGACAAAAAACATAGTTTCTAGATATGCATATCTGTTAGTGAAGCACCCAAAAAGACCCAAAATGTGGCATTGACTCAGTGAGACTGAAAACAAATGCATGCCAGACATTTCAGATTTTTAATTGTAACAACAACAACAAAAATCCTTTCCGTTTGTCTACTATAAACTATTTAGTTTTGGTCCAACTGAAATACATAAAATCTTGAATGTGCTAAAGGTGGAAAAGGTTAATATATGTACAAAGCGCTGTGAAATAAAATTGTTATGCTGTGGTTGTCTACGTTAATGTTTTCTGCAGAGAGAAGTTCTGTTTGATTTGGATTCACCTTCCAAGTTTGAGCAGACAACTATTTGCTCATGGACTTTTCCATAAGCTAATAATTGTACAGTCTGCAGGTAAAACCCAGTCTGTGGGCCACAGCAGTGGAGCAGAGAAAATGCTGCTGGGTGGGACTCTGATAATGTTTCTTTTACAGCCCCTCTCGACCAACTCCTGATGAGCTGGCACTGCCAGCCACATGGCCTGCCTCCTTCCTTCTACAGCTTTCCATGAATACAATGCAGTCCAGTCAGAGAGAGGAATGAGAGTGTGTTTAAGGGTGTGTTTGTGCATCAGGGGAGAGAGATGTAGTGTACAGTGTATGTGCCTTTGTGAATAACATGCTACCACATTCCTGTGTGTATGTGAACAAAGCAGAAGGTGTTGGAGAATTAAAGTCTTGGACATATAGCAACTGAAGCTGAGAGCAGAAAACACAGTTGTTCTGGTGCCGTAGAAACTTTAGAATGTGCTTTTTCACAAGCTAAAAAGTGAAGGTAGATGCTTCAGCCGAACTCCCAGGTTTAGAATAAACAGCAGTGGATTAATAAGTGACCTGATTTGCCTCTGCTGGAACAGGACACATCAATTCACCAGAGACGGCACACTCTGTAGCTTCCCACAGCAAACTCCAGCTGAGAGAGCGCTTCAGTATCAGAAAATTACACTCTATCAGAACAAAATCCTGCTGTAAAGGCAGCCACACTGTTTGGAGATACTATGATTTCTGTCGTTTGAGTTATGCTGTTATTTTGTCTACTTTTGCTGATGTTTAAGAGCACAATTCCAAAATTTCCCACATAATCACATAATTAAACAGTGATCTGATCCCCCTGCTCATGAGAGAAATGTATTGTTTTCCTATAAAAGTGTCTTGGGCTGTAGTTGTAGTTGTAAAATGGCCAACATAAACATCATATCTTCCTACTGCCAGGCTTTGCCTCTGCAGTTCTCACAGTTGACACCAAATAATGATTTAGACAATGCTTCATAATTGTAAAAGTCAACTTCACTGACAACTCAGTGCATAGATGTTGGTAATGAGGTTCAAAGCCTGTCATAGTACATCTGCTGTATGTAATTCCAGTGCCTTCTTGTTGAGTAGATACTAATGCGGCTGATTTGTTTTCCTTCAACTCCAAGTACTCTGTGTATCAAAGTTAGGACCTGCTACATTTACTTGTTACCCTGCTGAAGATGTTGCAAAATGTTCTTTCAAAATAAATTAATCTTTAGTAGTGGTAACACTTTAAAACTGTTTTATTCAGTTTACTGGGATGTATTTGTATTTAAAATGTTCAGACCGGTAAACAGGCCCACAGCATCACAGATCCTTCCTCTTATCTAACAGTAGGTGTGTGTGGTGTTTTTCCACATTCTTTGTTTCATGTCAAAGCAGACATTTCTAGTTTAAGTCTTAAGAGTTTAGGAAGCGCCATATATTTACTTTTGTGAACATAAGATTTGTTTTCTAGCATCACTCTAAAACAGCTGTTTGGCATGTAGATAGTGTCTGTTGGTTGTTATGGAGACCAGGTAACCCGATCTGCTTTTTATGACAGTTATCCAACTGGGAAATTTGGGGATTTTGTTCAAAAATACCTTCTTATCATGCTTACTGTTCATGGTGAATATGGGTCCAAATACAGCTCAGTGACCAGTGCCAAAGATAATAACCTCTGCACCATATCATATTCATACCACAACATGAATTTCTGTAGTAATAATTAGAGGTTTCTAGAAAGTCTAGCTATCTTTATTTTATTTAATTTTTTTTTAGTTTTCTGTTCTGCTTAATCCTTGCATGTTCTCAGTGTCTGTGTCCAATGGTCAATAGTGTTAGGTTGACACTCCAGACAGATTCTCTGTCCATCACAGGTTAAAGTAAAAGCACAGTTAAATCTATTTAAAGAGATACAAACTATTATGCCACATGTGTTTTTATACCATTTCAACCCTAACCCAACCAAATTAGAGGTTGACATTTTCTAGAATCTTCACTCTAAGAGGATACCACTGAAAGATTAATATTTTTACATAGCTTGTCTATGTAAAAAGGACTGTATCTTTATGTGATCTGCATTTTTTAGATGTTTTTCACTTTTGGCAGCATTCCTGCAATTTGTTTTGCGCCTGTCTTCTATATTATGCAGTTGTATTCAGATTTTTCAAAGCTGCTTTGATATATATTTTTTTCGTCCTGCCACCCAGATGTAAAATCAGTCATCCTGGCCCATTCACCACAGTATTTTACCATTTATTTCCCAGGTTTTAACACTTCATGCAATTCCGTTCATCTTTTGCTCGGTCTGTGTTTCTTTTGTATGTTTTCACGTAATTTTATCTCTGGTTTTATCTCTGGTTTTATCTCTAGTTTGCAAACTGTATTTCACAAACTGCTTTAGAAGTGACTGAATCTCTAGAACCTAATTTGTTAATATACTGGTGCTCCTCCTTTTTCTGAATAGACCTTTGATGATTGTAACCCAGAAGATAACCATGCTGGCTTTCCATCTACATGACGGTAAGACATCTGAATATATCCACAAAAATGCAAACAGGAGCTCGACAAATGCTGGACAGACATGTTTTAAGTCATCAAAAAAACTCTATGGATAATAACTTTGGAGCTGTTTGAAACAGGAAAAGACATATTTGTGATGTTAGCAATAATTTAATTCTAATTTGAATGTGCCTACATTTTATGACAGAGTGAAGCACGGATTTAGATTTGTATTATTTTATTATTTCAGGGATGTGTAAGAAAAGTGAACAGCTGACATCGGAGCAGAAGCATGTGGCTGTACGGTAAGTTTTTCATGAAAGACCGTTTCAGTTGCTCTTCCACACTCTCTCTTGTCAAGCATCAGTGAAAACAATAGGAAGGAGATCTGGTATTTAAAAACTAGAGGATTGTATCTGAAGTAACAACTTGTTAAAAGAGTAAAAAAGTTTTTTGTTTTTTTTTCCTTTAGCAGCCAAGGACAATGACATGGCCGTGAAATCATGGTGAATAGCTTGTTCTTAAAAGCAGCATGCTGGAAACCTAGAACAGAGACATCATTTTGCATGAAACATTTGACATTTTTCTGCATGTGAAATGACTGAATTGCTGTCATCAAACCACGCATGCCAATTACATAAAAGCTGAGTAAACTCCCCCCCCAAAATAACTCAAAACATAAAGTGTTCCAAGCACATGCATCTTCAGTTTTTGTTACTTTCTACAATTTACAACCTGACCTTACTTCTATTTTAATGTGACCTCTGTGACCAGCAAGTAGACTGTTGTGCTATCTGAAGTGTGCCAGTGTAAGTTCAGTTCACTTTGCAATTGTTTTTGTTTTTATTTGAAAGCAGCATGAACTTTGCATTTCACACTGGAGCTGAAGAAAATTTGTTAGGCATTTCAAAAACTATCCCATCAACCATTAACTGTTTCACTTACTGGCATGTTGTGGGGATTCATAACTGAGAAGTGGAAGGGAAATGATGCTGACATGTGATGGACATTAAATTCTGCAGACTGTTGTACGTTTTTGTATTCAGCCCCCTGAGACAACACTAAATCCACTTTCTGCTGCAAGTCTTCAAAGCTTGGATGGTTTATCTTCTTAGGGATGTCAGAAAAAAGCTGAATACAAATGCAGGTCACACTTTTCAGAATTTTATTTGTAAAAAAAAAAAAAAAAAAAAAATCTTGAAAACATTTAGCTGCTACTTTGTAATAATAAACTGCTCACATAAAATCCCTGTAAAATGTATTTGTTTATGGCTGTAATGTGAGAAAATGTGGAAATGCTCACGCAGCACATGTATTATTATAATAATAATTGTGCAGTATTTGACCTAAAGTGCAAAGTTAAAACATAAACAGATTATCTGCCTAGATTATTATTATTTTTTTTTAATTCTTAGGAAAATATAATTTACTTTAATTTAATTTGCTTCTCATTTTCCCTGCAGTGTGAGGCCGTCTCTTATCGAGTATCTGAGTTACAATCTGAACTTCCTGAGTGTCTTGGTCGGGCCCTGCAACAACTATAAGGACTACATCGACTTCATAGAGGGCAAACACATCAGCTGGAGGCTAAAGCAGCATTCTGGAACATGTAACGGGCAAAATGGTTACGACAAGATGCCCGACCCATCTCCTCTTGTAAGCTCATTAACCCATATTTGACTGGTAGCCTGTTGTTGTAGCGTGAGAAAGTGTTGCTGAAATGTAAACTGAGAGAAATATTTGTTCGTTGGTTTGCAATGTTTTATCTATGCAGTGTCTTTGTTTAATATTACTTTTCACATCAAACTTTGTTGTGTTTCACCCAGTATGACATGAAGAACATACACATTATTCTGTAAGCATATTATACATTAGTTTCTCAGAAAACAATAAGAAATAAACTTTAGGTGTAAAGATGAAATTATAGCCCTAATTTTTTTTTTTTTTTTTTTTTTTCAGAACGCAGTATGTCGAAAGCTGCTGGTCTGCTGCGGCTGCATGTTCTTCTTCCTCGTCATCACTCGGTCGTTGCCGATTACTTACAACGTAGACGACCACTTTGTTGGCCACGCCTCCTTCCTCAGCAGGCTCACTTACGCGTTCTTCTCCATACAAGCAGCAAGACCCAAGTTCTACTTTGCCTGGACGCTTGGTAAGCTCTGAGCGCGTGCGCCGCCTCCTGAGTGAACAGGGATTTAAATCTGCAACATAGACAAATACATTAGATCATGAAAGTGAGTAACATTATTGTTTATTTGAAAACTGTGCTGGCATCTTAGGCTTCACAGTAGATGGAATAGTGGTGCATCCCGTCTTCTTCTAGCAGGATTGTTTGATAGGTAGTTTTATTTCTTAATCCTTAATTATTTCACAAATATGTTTGTATGTGTTTTCAGCTGATGCAGTAAACAATGCAGCAGGTTATGGTTTCCTGGGGATGGATGAGAGTGGAAAACCCTGCTGGAATCTCGTCTCCAATCTCAACATCATAGGGATTGAGGTAGCCTGGGTTTTTAGTACCACATTCCATCTTTTCATTATTTAATGTGTGATGATGATGATGATGATGATGATGATGATACAACTTGTTAATTCAATAACTTTTTGAACATAAGAATTGGTTTCGGGAGTTTTATTGGGAGGAGGGGTGTTCTCTGTAATTCATGGAAGGTCAAATTAATAAATGCAGATTCAAATATATGCATCTTCAGCTCTGACACTTTATGGTGTAATCAAATAGTCTCTGGCAAAATTCTGGCTGGTGGTTTGGGCTCTCTTCTCAGAAACAGTGGAGCTCATTTAACTCTGGCATTGTTCTGGCTCAATGTAAGCCTTTGGAAAGTAGTTTTTATGCAGGTCTGGGATCACTGTGTTGTTGGAAAATCCAGTGTTAGCTGTTTGACCCAAACAGCCACCCTCAGTGGAAATGAAATTGGCTATGGTGGTTAGGAATAAGTCATCATATACCAACTGTAGTAATGAAAACCCCTCAAATTGACTGATGGATGGTTGGAACTTGGACACTGTTGTGTGTTCCAGCAGGACAGTTGATCCAAAATACACATGTAAAGTGGTTTTAGGAACAGAAAGCTTCTGGAATAGCCAGGAGCTCAAATATACTGGAAACATGAGGGCTCTGTGTCTGTTCCAAGGAAACAACATATTGAAGCTCTGCTAATGCTGATGAAAACAGGTCAAACATTCAATCAGAATGATGCTTGATGTTTGTTGAGGACTACAGTGACATCTGGTTTCTCTGCAACCCGCAACCCAAAAGTTAGCAGAGGTTCATGGATATATTTGATCAGTTTTTGTATCATTTTCACACTGTTTGGACTCATTTATTGTTTAAAAACACTGAAGTTGTCTGACGTATCATCATTTCATCCTGAACGAGAAGCCTCAAAAGGATCAATTAAAGTGCAAAATGAACACAATGTTGATGCTGATTCTTTTCAGACAGCAACCAGCTTTAAGACCTTCATAGACAACTGGAATATTCAAACAGGGATTTGGCTCAAAACGTGAGTTCAGATGATAATAACAATCACGCCGATTCACACACTTCAAAGACAGAACCTAGAATAGATGTTCACTTAAGATGTGCTTCTCACGTTCTACCTGTTTTTCAGGGTGTGTTATGACCGAGCTGCGAAACACCGCTTGGCATTAACCTTCATCCTGTCTGCCTTGTGGCACGGTGTTTATCCAGGCTACTACTTCACCTTCATCACTGCTATTCCCATTACCATAGCAGCAAGGGCTGTAAGTAAACCTCCTTCTCTGGAACTTCAACACTGAAAGCTAAAAGAAATGAGCTAACAGAAAATGAACTTACCGTTTTTTTTTTTTTTATCTGTCTCTGTGCACCAGATACGGAGGTCTATTAGGCACTACTTCATTGGCTCCGGAGTCCTGAAGCTCTGTTATGACATTGTAACTTGGGTAGCGACCCAGCTAGCCATCTGCTACACTGTCATGCCTTTCCTCCTTCTTTCAGTAGAACACACTATGGTTTACTACAGGTATGTGCTCTTTGCTTCTGCAGAGCTTCTCTCTCAATCTACAGTGCCTTGAAAAATTATTCACCTCTTGAACCTTTCCACATTTTTACAAACAGGAAAAACATGAAAAGTGTGCCATACGAATGAACTCTGACCAGCTTCTCTATCCTCATTTACCAAAAAAAAAGCATGATGCTTCTGTGAAGTCATTGTTGCCTTCACAGAACGCCCGGTCTCACGTTCAAATGTATTTCACCGCATTTTAACTATATTTACCAAGTAGATAACGTCTGATTGCACTGGACTTTGTTTAGTGGTAGCAGAGACAATGGGTCAGAATACAAATCAGATCTGTATCTGTATCATGACATTTGGAAAAATTCAAGCATGAAAGTAAACGCCCGTCTTTGCATGCATTGCATATCTGAGATTTATTTTTTTTTTTTTGCAAAAGGATGGGGAAAAAGTCTGTAATTTGTTTTTAATTATTTTTATAAAATGATGTGCTTGAATATCTGTTTCTAGAAAGTTTGGCCAAACTGGTTTGGTCTCTGCAGTTTCAGATGCATGGATTCATTTGGTAGCTTTTCATGGTGTAGAGAGTATTTTTTGTAGCAATGTTACTTTATATCTTCTAAATCAGAGTTTCAGAGCCACAAGTGCCTCTTAGGAATTTTCCACAGTGGCTCTGAAAAAGTTTGATTAAAACTGATAAAGGAACAAATGCAGGTTTTAGCTACTTTTCTGTTTTTACATGGAATAATTATGTTTCATTTCTACCACAGAATGATACTCAGAGTATCATTTTTCTTTTGATCTGTTTTACTTGTTATTGGGATGAAAACTATGTGCAAATATCATCGTCCCATTTAAGAAAATGTTGCAATCGTCTTTTAGAAAACGTTAGATGTCTTTCTTTATTTTGAAATCTAAAAATAGGAATGAAATATTCATCCATCCATGCATCCATTTTCTTCCACTTATCCGGGGTGGGGTCGCGGAGGGTAGCAGCTTAAGAAGCTGCTAGGAATTAAATAGTTCTTTAAAAATGACAACACATTTCCTGCGTGGTCGATATTTGTCAAAAATCGTAAGTTTTCTCTTTTTTTTGAAAAGGTCATGTAATATTTGCATCTCTAAACCTGTTTTATTTAGCTTTACTGAGGACAAAAAATGTTCTTCTTTTGATCGAAAATGTTGTTCTAAGTGATCAACCTTTCTGCTCACACACCGGATAAATGCCAATATTTGACGAGTCATACTCAGTTTCCTTTTTTCCTTTTCCCCCAGATCTATGTACTTCCACGTCCACATCATCAGTATTCTGGCTGCAGTCGTCCTGCATCAGAAACATAAACCCAGAGAACCCTCTGCCACCAACAAACCGGCTCCCTCCGCCTCCTCTTCTTCAGCAGCTGCGTGCTCAGCTCAGTGCCAGCCTGTTCACTCCAACAATAACGACAAAGTAAACTGAAAGTCCTGTGGTTTTTAACCAGACTCGGATCTTCCTAGGAATGCGTTCTGCCTGCTCAAAGTGTGAAAAGTATGTGCTATTTATTATTTTTGCTGCAATTCAGACGATTGAGGCTGCATCCCTGATGTAAGCAATAAGAGCCTTCGGCCATGTTGGAGGACTGGGAGAAGCTCAGAGACCGTAAGGCCAAGCGAAAGCTGAAGGAATATGTCCGATGCCACCTCTGCCTCACTGACTGCCTTCCCTCCCGTATCCCTCCTGCCCTCTCCACCCACCTCAACACCAACGCGCCTTCTTCAACCGCAAAAACACAGAGGTGGAAAGAGAAACGGAGCTCTCTTTCCTCTCCGTCCTCAGTCCATTCTGTCCCTCCATCCCCCTTCGACTGGTGGGACGGGAGCCAGCGCAGTGGGAGAGCGGCAAATACCAGAACCCGCACACACAGACTCATCTATAAACGGACACGAGGAAGCAAATATGCACATGCTCCTCCGACATGCTTGCACTCGGTCGCACTCTGACGGCACACAAAGGCCGCCCTTGTGAGTTCACAAAAGAGCGTGCAAAGAGGGCACAGGGCTGTGGCCGCTACGCCTACTTTACTTTACCCAGAAGATGTTGTAGATTTGTGTGGGTGAGTGTGTGTGAATGCTGATTTGGCCAAAGTTACATGCCAACAGCTTCTGTCGGCGACAATGTGGGTCAGTATTACTCTCACTGCCTGTAGACTGGGATGAAAACTACAGGAAATACTCACACAATTCTGTATGAAAGTCGGTTAATCAGGAGCTTGGGGATTTTTTTTGGTTGCCGCAGCAAACATGACTAGAAAAGCTGACACATATCTGAAACAGGAGATTTAATTGTGAATCACTAGGTTAATGAATGTGAGTTATCCCTTTAGGTTGTATCTCTTTCTGTTCTGAAGTAGTGTGACTTTAATAGTGACATCGTTCTTAATGTGCCTATCATGCGTTCGGGGCTGGATACCTGTTACTATGATAGAAAGGAACTGGATAGAAAGTTGGGTTAAACTACAAGAAACGTGCTAAGACTTTTATTTTTGGCCAGGCCGTAAACACTGGGCTCCAAGAAGTGGACAATACGGAAAAGAGGGCCGTTTGCTTTTAAACTCTGATTTTCCCTGGTAGGACATGCCAATTGAACAGAGACATCTGGTGGCTGGTGGTTCCATCTAGTCTGATCTTAATTAAACAGTAAAAGGATTTTAGCTGAAACAGACTAAATAGAGTTTCTTTAAGCACTGTTCACCTGCTAGGAATCCTAAAAATGTGTAATTCTTCAATTAATGTTCGATTTGTTTGAGTTCTGCTTCCACTTTGGCACATTTTAAACCTCAGTTTGTGTTTTGATCACAGAGGAGTTATGAGTTTGGCACTGGGGATGTGTTTAGCCATTTTTAAATGGGTGTGGTTGTTAATGATGCTGTCTGTTGACTTCTTGAAATTTTAGCTACATTTATATAAGTAGATTCCTAGTAGATCTCTGTATGACAAGATTAAAACAACGGTGTTTTATTCCTGCTATTATGGGAACTCTTTTATGACGCGATTTGCTTTTGAACAACTTTTTACCCTTTGGGAAGATGTGCATTGTGGTTGTCCTTGTTTTTGCCTGATTTAATGACTGATTTTCCCCTCTTAACGCCCTTTATGTATACATCTTTAGAGCTGAGGACTGAAAATTGATGTGTGTTTCTAAGCATCCTGTTTCCAGTATGAATAATCCTGACAAGTCCCTCTTTCCGCCGCCCAGTAACCAATCAAAGATGCAGGAAATCATGGAAATTCTGGGGTGGGATCAAATTTGGACAGTCCAGCACGATTCACCCTGGTGTCAGCAGCAAGCAGTGGGAGCCAACTCTCTGCTTACTTCACTTCCATGAAGCAATAGAAAACTTGTTTGAGGTGTGACTGACAGGTTTTATTTTTTATTTTTTTAAACTGGTGAAACTCCTCCTCTCTAACGCTCTGCACTCTGCTCCAATCAAATCAAGATTTGCATTATAAGAATAAACCCTGCAGGGAAAATGTATTCAACATTTTTTAACTAAGGTTTAGATGTAATGGCTGAAAAAAATTCTATTTGGTTTCTTATGTTAACCTTTAATGCACATCAGTGCCTCTGACAGTTTATGAAGTTGCACCGATTGTGGTTTTCTGTGAGAGTTTTTAATATTTAGACGTTGGTCTGGTGATACAGTGTTAAAGGCTGATTGCATGCAGACTCATTCGAGAAATGCTGGGCATGTAAAATGAAGCATGGGAACCTTTACGTTTATTGTTGCTAAAAATGACACCGCACTGTTTGTCTACACGTGGGTAGAGCATGATTGGAGCAGGGAAAGGTGTGGCACATGTACAGTATGAGTTCACTGTCAGAATGAGCAGCTATCTAAGTGATTTAACACTGTTAGTGAAGATTTGTTTTGTTTGCAGACTTCTTATCTGTATGCACTGACTGTCTGTCGATTGGTTTTATTTTCTTATGGCGCCGCTGCTCCATTTTAGTATTGTTTGTTTAGAGGAGAGTGAGTGGTTAAACATTAATCTTATATTGAAATAAAATTTCAGTGAACAATGATAAAAATAAGCATAATTTTGTATCGTCTCTATTTCAGCACAAAGTCGAAATTCTCTCTACGCATTGCTTCTCCCAAGCTGTAGCCTCCCATGATGTCCTCAGGGTGGTTCCCTCCCCGTCCCTTGTGTCGCTTCTCTTTCCCTCTTTGAAACTGTCTTGGGTAGGGGTGTGTGTGTGTGTGCTGTGTTTTGATCTTCTCTACGCTTATAGAAATCTCAAAACGACCAGAGAAAACACAGAGGATTAATCATAACAACAAACATGATCATTTTGTTTTAAAACTGCTGCATTACAAAGCTAATAATT
Organism: Brachyrhaphis roseni; assembly: GCA_903066815.1. NCBI lineage: Eukaryota > Metazoa > Chordata > Actinopteri > Cyprinodontiformes > Poeciliidae > Brachyrhaphis > Brachyrhaphis roseni. Next base: position 48,120 of record CAEFZY010001731.1, read on the forward strand.
ATTATTTAATAGAAAAATGTATACACTAAAACAAGACTTTATAGATAAAGCGTTTATTCTCTGCGCAAGAAAGCCCATCAGGTAAAAAACCCCCAACAAACTAAGCTTCTTTGATTAATCTGAACTAAGCATGAAGCTGGATAATTAAGTGTGTGTGTCTGTATTAATAGTACGATCTGTTTTAGAAGCCAGATCTTAAATGTTGCTTGGGTAGCTGTGTAATAAAAACCGCTGTCAAGTAGAATAATATAAACAAGTTGAAATGCAAACCATTAAGACTCTGCCTTGATCTGGCAAAACAGATCAATCTTTTCTACCTTTATTTGTTTCTGTAGTAAATTAACACTATCACATGGTAGCTACCAACAGCATATTGGCATCCAGGCAAGATATTTTCCCCCTTTTCCCAACTTCCTGAGTTGGATAACTTTTTACTAACTGGCAGTGTTTGATAATGTGACTGTAATATTACTGTCCCATAGAATCATATCAGACTATATGTAGGGTTCTTTTGGACAAACTGGGCTGATCTGAATTAAATTCTCACCTGCATAGCCGTACATTACTTGGGTCTGTTTGACCGACAAAGTGCTGAGAGGTTGCATTTGTAACCAGTAAAACAAAGTCTAACATTAACATGGGTCATGAGCTAGGCCAGTGGTTTCCAAAGTGTGGGGCGCGCCCCCTATGAGGGGGTGCAGTGCCATTGGACGGGGGGCGCAGGAAGCTGTATGGATGAATGAAAAAAAAAAAAGTTACACAAAAGTGTTTCACTGTAAAGATGGCTTGTAGTGTATTCTGTTGCAACCTGAAGTGTGAAATAAACTTCAATGGAGTTTGAAAATAAAATATGTGTATAGGTTTATGTCTGGTCGAACGCTGTGTGTGCCCAGTTGACTTTTTTTTTTTTCTTCTTCTTTTTTGGGGAGGATTTTATTGTAGTCCATAGAGGGGCCCAGAAGAAAATCTTTGAGAACAACTGAGCAAGGCAATTAACCTCGCATGAGAACTTCCATGTCCTGGAGTCTCTAAAACTAGTCTCTCTTCTGATTGGCCAGTTTGATTGGTCAATGTCCAATCAGTTCTAGTTGGGAAGATTATCAAAACCTGTACTCCTTACTGGCATTTTACTTGAAAATCTGTACTCATACATCATCTTGATCAACTTAAAGACTCATATTTTTGCTTTATTGAATAATATTCCCCTCTTAATCATATTTTCTTTGTCCCTGGGACAGGATCAAGAACAGAACTCACCAGGTAAAGAAATGTATGGATTGATAGTTTTCTTTTAATACATATATACACAGCAGACTTTACAGGGGAACCTTGGAGATGTAAGATACGTAGTCTTAACAAAAGGAAACAATTATGATGATAAGCTATAAAATAATGTAATCACATCTCATGTGCTTGAAAATATTTCCACTGCCCAAAATAAAATCAAATGTTTCATCAGGGTTATGCAAAAATCTTCTCACTTAAAGTAAAGTAACAGGAACTGTTACAGAATTTTCTGAAGTTAAATTATAATGTAAGAAAATATTTTCAGCCAAATTCATTACCTTCTTTTATGGTTTACTGAAAAAAGGCGTCGCCCTCAGGTCATTACACCAAGCAGAAAAACATGTAGTTTAAGTTTAAAACCAAACATTTCAGAGTACACACTAAGTCAGCCAGCGCACAACATAAAACAAAAATATCATTTTCTAACATGCATCATTAGTGCAGCCCTTAACCACTGTGCTGTCTTTTTTTTTTCTTGCTTGATTCAACATTTTGGCTCATTTTAAACTAAATATACCATATTTTAAAATGATGTATACGATCAGGGGCCACAAAAAGTATGGAGCAAAAACTCACTCCTTTACAAGTTAAGAGTTCTGGCTGATTAAATTCCCTCATCATTCATATCTCACTACCAACCCAAGAGGATACACACTTATCTAAGCATGCAAAATGGAAATGTATAAACAACATAAATATTTATATTTCTCTGTACATTTTGTTCATTCTTATAACTTGTCAGGATTTGTAGTATACACACAGTACAAAGCTGAAACAGTCATATACACTGAGTGTTTTGTTGTTTTAAGACAGCATTTAGTCAGTTCAATCAAGGGCTGCAACACAGAGCAGCAGCTCAAATCTCCTTCTGCTTAGAAGAAAAATGCATTTTGTGCATGAATACTCCAGACTCTGGATGTATTTTTTTTTTCTTCCAGGAAAGAATAACACAATTTAAATATTTACAGAAAAATAAATAAAGTTTTAGCAGAACTACTGTGCTGTATGAAAGTATTTGCCCCATTACAAATAGCTTCAGATTTCTTCTCATGATAACTGGTCAAATTGTTTATATACAGTCACATTTTGAGGGTTTTTGAGCGTCAGTGGCCTGTTTAAGGTCATGTCACCACATCCAAATCTGATTAATATTGGTACTTTGACTAGGCTATTCCAGAAGTGTCCTTTTGTTTCTTCGTTTCTTTTTTAGTTTGTTTTATTTTTGAGTGGTTCTAAGGTGGACCTGCTGTTGTGCTTTGGATAAATACCCTGCTACATAAAATTAAAATTTGTTTTATCTCAAGGCTACAAACCATTAGCCCAACATTCTCCATCAAGATTCTATAGACAGTAAGGAAAAATCTTCTATTGATAGTAAGGGGGAAAAAGAACCTGGTTCCAATAATTACAGCATGCTGCCCAGTTCCTGAAGCAGCAATGCAGCCCCAGACCATCACACTACCATCCTTAACTTTGTAAATCTTTCATGACTGATAAATCTTAGTGACATCATTTCTCTTCAGTTGTTGAATTCCTTTAGATCAGGGCATGAAGTGTTGACTTTAAAGACCTAATGGTCAAATTTAACCACTCAATCATGTTTTATTTAAGTGATGTGTTGATTCTAGAAGTCTGACAGTGTCTATGAGTAAATTGTCCTCAACTTTGCAAAAAAAAGTTCATTAAAATTAATTTGTGACGAGACAAGGTAGAGATTACTTATCCCACAGGAAGCAAGCTTAGTTATGATAGATTTTTACCTTAAATAAATCTAATCATCATTTGAAACACCCTTCTGCCTTTACTCAGAAAAGTAGAGGCAGAATTTGACTTTTTGAAAATTAAGTACGACAAAAAAGAAAAGCTGGAAAAACTCTGTAAGGGGGCAAATATTTTTTGCAGCTCTGTAGTTGGTTGCTTCCTTCAGTTTTAATATTCCAAAGATGGACATCATGTGCAAAAAAACCAAAACATAAAAACAATGTTGAATATCTTGTTAGTTAATGTTAAGCTGAGGGAAACGATAATCGACATCAGACCAACTGCGCAGGTGGAAACCCATCAGTCGGACTGGTGAAGAGGCAACAAGAAAACATCAGTGGTGAGTTGGCCAGCAGAGGGCAGCAGAGCTCAAACTATGATGGAAATACGGGAGGAAACGGTGGTTGTTTCTGTTCAGCTGAGGGAGATAAATGAAATAGTTTTGGAGCCATATTCGAGATAGACATAAGTTCACCTCAGTTAGCTCACCTCTTTACTGCAACACACTCTTAAAACTGCTTCTTACAGGCTTTCCAAAGGTTGTACTTGGCTAGTGCGCATGGATTACTGCTTTAGCAAGTCATATATGAAAAAACTGTGAAATTATATGAGATGTTTAACTGTAACAGAGATTTGGACTAATTTGCTGATTGGGAAACGTAAGATATAACAAAAGTATAACGTTAACAGAAATAAACTAAATCAGTCGACGATAATTGGATGCAAAAATATATGTAACAAAGCTTATGTTGGAATATGTTTTAGTAGTGTTTTGCTGCAACGTTTTAAACAGTCATCCAACTTTCGATCAGTCGAGCTGCCATCTCATGATATAAAGTCTGTGCTTAATAATGAAGTGATTTAACAGACTTAAAGCAGAGGTGAGGGTCTGTGTCAGTAGGTGTTATGATTTAGCAGCCTTCCAGTCTGGACTTTTCCAACACATAACCAGTCTCCTGTGCTTTTGTCAAATATATAATGTAAAATCCTCCTCAGAATACCCTGATAGTTTGGTTCTCGGGAAGTGTCTGGAGAACAGTCCGTTCTCATCCTCTCCAGACGGCGAGGACAGACCAGTCAGTCTCACAGACAGGTTTTCTTCAGGACTACAAAGAGTATCTGTCTTGAATTGGTCAGTTTTTGCTGCTCCCTGTTGGAGCAGGTGGGGTTTCATCCTTCGTCTCTGTCTGTCCTTCCTTCTTCTCATCATCGTCAGAAAAGAAAAGAAGAGGAAACATGCCGAGGATACAGCCGATACCCACACCAATGGCTTTACCCTGCAGACAAGAGGCGAGACCCAATAAAGTCTGAAAGCAATGGGACACTTTATAAAACTATTACAAAAATGCAATATTAATTTATTTTCCACTTTCGTTGCATTGAATCTTAATGTCTGACCAATCCAGAGTTTGTCATATTTTGTAATTTTTTTATTTTATTTTATTTATTTATTTATTTTTACATTTTTAGGACTTTTTGGACCAAAAAATGTCTGATTTTTTTTTTTTAAAGAACAAAAACCTACAATATGCAATACTAAAGTAGAATATTTTTGATGTGGGTGTCTCAGCCTTGACTAGATTCAAAATTAGCCTTTGAATTAGTCAAATTGACTAATTCAAATAAGGCAATATTTTTGCCGTATTTTATTAAGGCAAAAATAATAATGCCTTATTACTTTTTGAGTAATGAGAATGAGAACCACGAACCAACACTCTTTGTATACTATATATTATACTTCATGACTCAAAACTGTAATAAAACTGTAATTTAAAAAAATCTACATTTTTTTCCACTTTCACTGCATTACATCTTTTCAATAGTTTCAGACCTTTCCAAAGATAAGAGTTTTTCCATATTTTGTAAATATTTTCTGTTTTACGCGTGTATGGTCCTAAAAAGCCTGATTTGTTTGAAGGAGAAAAGTCCCCAAAATGTGCAGTATTTTCCAAACATAAACTCAAACGTGGAATATTTTTTGATGTGGGGGTTTTAATAAAAGGGACTTTGGCGTACAAACCGTGTGACAGCTGACCCTGGTCTGCCACATATCCGCCTGCTTCGGACTCAGCTCGGGAATCTGCATGCCGAGTCGAGATGCCAAGGCCTCCACGTAACCTGCCAGCCTAAAGAGAAGAAGGAAAAAAGGAAACTTGAAGGATTTTGTAGTAATAATGCCATTCCCTACTTGTAATTCTCACCGTGACCATAACCTGTCAGGAATGCAGCTGGATGTCAACATGAGGAAGAAATCAGAAAAGAAGTCTGGAGAGTATTAATAAACTCATTTTGGTGTGTTAAGTTATTTGGCTGAGAAAAACCTGATTGGAACAAACTGAAATATGCAAGACATAAAAATCACTCAGAACTGTTAACAGCGTTATTGGTTTCATCTGGTGTGAAGCACTACATCATTTTGTGTTGAGATATAAATAATGAAGCTCCTACACTCAACAGGTTTTCTGTATTTATGCATCTGAAACATGGCTCTGGATGTTTATTGCTAAAATGTGTTGAGGTTGTGGAAAGAAAAAATAAATAAATAAAAGTCGTATTTGATCTAGTTTGGCTGTTTTTAGGAAAAAATTCTGATATTTTCTCCAGAATTCTACATTTCAGTTTTTACAGTAAGTTTTCTCAACAGATAAAATATCAAGATAATAATATCTGACTGAAAAACCAAATCTCTGTCATCCTGAGCTCAGGTGTCTGTTTTGTTTTGGCTTTAGCTTCCAGTCAGATGTGTTCACAACAAACACACAGGAAATAAAGAGACACATGTTTGTGTTTATGAGGTCCCACAATTCACATTGGGTGTCAGAACACAAATGGGAGTCTGAAGTGAAAGAAAGCTCTGCAGTAAAAATGATAATTCATAAATCAGGTCAAGATTTAAAACTGGGAGAAATTCCTGGATCTTAGCCAGAAAAACAGTGAAACTACAGTTTAAAACTTCCAGGAATCTTTAATGAGGGACATTTCTGTCAGATGTTTAAAATAGCTGTGTGGAAAGTTTATCCAGAACCTTTTAGTTGCAGGAAAATTTCAGAGGTTCTCTGCATAGAAATGTTGAAGGATTGACGTAACTCAGAAACTGCGCAGAGAAAGGCTAGAGACAGTTCAGTGCAACAAAATGAAATGAGTAAAAGCTATTTCCTGATCAAGCCTAACCCTTTCAGCTTAAATGTGCGATCATATGCCAACATGCATGCATACCAAAAAACAGTAACAGAAACACAATAGCAGATCATTATAACCAAACTTATGGACAGCCACCACGTGTGATGTAATCTGGGCTTTAGATGCAGCGGTTTGTGAGTGGGGAAAGAAATCTGAGTGAATATTCTGACGTACTGTTACTGTGGGGTTGAATCAGTGACTGGGACTAATGGATTCTCAGTTCACTGCTCACACAAATAAGCTGCAGCTGGAGCTGTCGAGCTGGAGGACTGATAGCAGTGAGCGGTGCATCTGACAAGACGATAGTGGAGCCTCATGGTGGCCGTTGGTGCTGAGACAGGACTGTGAGCACCACCAAGTTTCATCAAGTTATGTAGAAATATTTGAGAGATTAAATTTTAGGACTGATTCTGTACCACTTTGTTCCATAAATGCAAACTTGTTCTTTAAATCTCCACAACAAATCGGGCATTTTTGCAAATCAAATTTAGTCCAATACGCCACACATTTGCTCGAGCAGAAGTCAGGGGGTAAAAGAAACGCTCAGGAGATGAAATACAACAGCAATACCTACACTGATCTTGAGATGATGGCATTTCCTGAATGCTTTTGCTGAGAGCCATCCATCAACATGAGAGGTTGTTCACAGAGAAGCAAAAAGCAGCTTGAAAACTGGAGAGACTATATAATAAATCCTAATATTTCCCATTAACAGTATTATTATCAGAGACAGAAGTGAGGGAACTGCACCTGAAGATCCAACGGTGGTTTCTAGTTTCATTATGGCTGTTCTGACATATCTCACTTGGAGTTCATTCATCCTCAGAATTTTTCCTCAAATTAAACTCAGGTAAAAATAACTGCAAGTAATGAAAACAACATCCATACATTGATTATACATCAGCTCATCCTTGCTGGATTACAGGGTTCCTGGTGCCCATCTCCAGCGGTCATTGGGTAAGAGGCAAAAGGTCGCCAGTCCATCGGAGGGCAACACACACACTCACACCTAAGGACAATTTGTAGAGATCAATAACCTAACAGTGATGTCTTTGTACTGTGGGCAGAGGCTGGAGTATCCAGAGAAAACCCATGGATGCAGAGAGAACTCCATGTAGAAAGACCCCAGACCAGGATTCAAACCCAAGACCTTAATGCTGCAAGGCAATACTGTAGTGCTAACTGAGCAGGATTATTTTTTATTTGTTAATATAAAAATTGCACCATATCTTTCCCAACAATGTGCCTCCATGTCAAGATAATTTATACATAAAGATTTATTTTTTTTTAACGTTTGAGACTCAAAATATAAATACTATATATCACGGGACCAATAAACTTTAATACATAAATAAAACATGACCACCCTTTGTCAACTGCTACACAGAAATAAAATCTTAGAAATGGAACAACTTTGTTGTTTATGTATGCCATGTCATCCATCTACTTTTTGTGATAATAAAACATTTTCAGCATCAAGTCAGTGAGTGGATGGACTATGAAATGAAACAGAAAGTTAATGTATCTGGGTCAAGAAAGAAGCCATTGGCTCCCACTTGTTCCCCAGAGTTTACTAATGGGAGCCATGAGTTTTCATCTCGTTTTGTCATCCTTGGCTGAGTGCAATAATGCTTTGCTGTCTGGACTGTCTGCCCCAGAACGCCACTGATGCATTGGGTCCATAAGAAATGCAAAGAGAAAGAGCAGCCAGGAGGTAACAGGAGGCAGCATCGCTACCAATGAGCTTGAATGGTCAGAATGACTCATGACCAAAATTATAGAGTATTAGTGGAGTAATTTATGCCAACTGTCAATGGAAACATGCACTGAGGAGATGGAAACAGGAGGTCTATATGAACAAATCAGAACATATGTGGGTTAGAGTAGCACAGATTGCTCACCACAGGTCCCAACACAAATGAAAACATACAGGAACAGACAAGCTGAGCTCAGTCACTGTCAGAGGAAAACAGGTGATGAAGGATGTGATCACTAATTACTGACACTTGTTTCTGTTCCTGTGGTTTAACTCAGAGTGTGAAGCTGACATAAAGTAATATTTTCAGTGAAAACTCTGTTTTTACAGATCTTAAACATCATTATATTCCACAGATTATCTGCTTATTTACCAAGATAAATGTAATAAAACAGGGAGTTTTAAATCAAACCAGACACTTTGAGGTTTTGCAGCAAAAACTGAAACCCAGGAGCTTTGTCCAAATATGCATATATCCATAAATATCCATAATATTCCATCTGTTGAGTTCTTCAGTTAGGATAATTAAATGAAGTAATAATCCTTCAGGTGAAAGCAGCTTCAACTCATCACAAGCATGTTGACTGAAAAAATGTCAACTATGACCCGTTTTACATCCAGCTAGTGATGAGTCTATCTCCACTGGGAATATTAACAGAGATTATTAGTGATGCTAAAAGGCAAAAAGGAATAAAAGCAAAAGCCATTTATAATATATTTATCTCCAATGTTTGTATGTGCAAGTTAAATGAACAGAAATCACTTTACATCTCATTAGCTATGCCATCAGTGTCTAATGACATTGAACTTAGTTGTGTTTTTTGTTCTTGGTTTGGTGGCTTAACTTAACCCCCTTCTGAGCTGCCATTAAAGGACCAGTGACTCAGAGGAACTAAAGTGAAGATCTTCTGTTAGTCAGAAGCCCACACTTGAAACCTGCTGTTATTGAAACAAAAGCAGCCTGTTATGCAAATGAATTGAAGTGTTTATAGCAGTCCAATGAGAAACTGACAAAAAGCCTTCACACACACTGACACGAATCCATCAAAACTGGAACAGAAAAATGAACTCAGGGAGGGCTCATCAAGTCTCACCTTGACAAACTGACCACCTGAACTCTGTCTGTCATATGATTGAATGGCAGCAAAGTCGTGTCTGTCCACTGAGAGTCTCAGACAAGTCGACTAATATATCTAGCTGACAGGTATAAATGCAACAGCATGACCCACATTCTCACACTGCCTTCAAATGTGGTATATTTTAAATAAGAATAAATAAACACAAGAAGACTGTTGATGCCTCAACCATTAATGTTTTATGATGGTGCATGGTGTAATGTTGCCTTTAGAAGGCGCTAAAAATATTAGCAAGCTCATTTGGCATAAGGAAATGCAAACAATGAGCTTCTTACATTGATGGACCTTGACAGAGAGCAACATGAGTCTGTCTTAAGAGTTCTTCTGACATTATGTATCCATATCATTCTTTGACATTCCTATTCACAAATTTCCTTTTCTGAGTATACAGTAAATACTTTTTAAGTGCTTAGCATATTTCTTATTGTGATGCATTCTGAATATATTTTCTTTTCATTAGACACGTAAATCTATTAAAAAAAGAATCCATATTAGTGACATAATCTTCAAACAAAGCACAAATGTTTACACTAGCCCTGATTAATGATGTCATTTATACCACCTCATTACTCAATATGTAATGAAGCTTTGTTCAGTATACTCTCATCTGTGTCGTGCGTGCATATGTACAACTCTTACCCCAGTCCTGCCAGATCAGATACCAGGTTGCCAAGAGCAGCAGCTGCAAAAAATGCGAGGAGAAAGGAGTAATTACAGAATAGCTATACGCTGACGGCAGGTAAACGGTGTAGCGTTTCTCCTGGCAATGTCATTAAAACATGCTAATAAAACTGAGGTTGTGGGTTTAAAGTTCAAGATAAACAATTACTATTGATTCTCTGGACACTTTTCTGGAGAAAACAAAATATAAACCACTTCATTTTCACAAAACCAGTATCATAAAACATTCATATGGTCTAAACTTTAGGAATAGTTTCAGCAAAATGATGAAATAATTTATGAAACAGACTCAAACATGAATTGAATTGTTTCTAAACATCTGCTTTTTTCTCTACTAGTGCAGAAAAAAATCAACAACCTCGATTTAGAGGATGTTAAGGTGAACAAGTTTGTTCTGTAGCTTTAACATTACTGTGGTAGTGAGAAATAAAGTCTGTTCCTTTGCTTGTTGTCATCTCAGCTGCTTATGACCCTGAATGTCGAGGATCGCCAAACTTGGAACAACAGAAACACAGAAACCCTCAGCGGGAAAGACAAAAGATCAGTGGATCAATTGCTGCTGTAGCAACAACTTCAAACATCAACTCCACAAAGAGATCTTAGATACTTGGATCACATCTTTGAGCGAAGGTACAATATGCTGGAGACAGAAAATCACTATACATGTATCTGAGAAATCGTCTGGTTCCCAGAACATATCTTTCTGAAGTGGGCTTACTTTTTCTAAATATATAATGTCTGATAAATTTTGAAAAAGGTTTAAATTAGGATAAAAGGAACATAACAAAGATCAAGCAAATCTTTTACCTGCCATAGTTGAAATGCCAAGAACCACACCGATGGATAACTCAATCTGTGTGCCCTGAGAAAACAACAACACGGGTTACTGGATGGATTATTTATTTTCTTTGTAAGGTAAGCTATAAGCTATTTGTACAGCATATCTCAGACACAACCTTAAACTTTAAATAGCTTTTTTGAATCTCGTTTTAGAATAGGGTGAAAAGTTTCAGTCTCAGTAACTAGCTTAATGTCCAAAAAGAAAAATTAGACCTTTAGGCCACATTAATTTTCTTCAGTATGAACTACAGTAAAAACCTCAGGAGGAGCCAAGTGCAGTCAAACTTTAGGTTTAATTTTTCTCAAAAAGTGGGAAATACACAAAATATGCATTTTTATCATCATGTCTTCCATTTATATTTTTATGAGCTACATTTAGAATAAGAAATAAGAAGAAAACAACTTTCTGTACAACCATCCCCTGTGATGATCAAACACACCCCCAGAGAGAAATTCAAAAAACAACTAAAGCTCTTTTTCTGCTCACTCAACAGAAATGTACTTATCTAAAGCTAGTGAATCTGTAAACTCCATGGATCCATGCTGTTCATTTAAACATAAATATGCCTTGGGACTATTTCAGAAAGCCGACACTTACAGCAACAATCATGATGCAGTTGTCCAAGAATCCAAATCCTACAAAGGGGATGGCATTATGCAGCAGGACTGGGAAGCAAACAAAAAACTATTAGCAGACAAAACCTGGCAGGAAGAGACACATTTTGGTCATTTCAATCTTTTCCTGTATTATACTTTTGCAGTCTTGGTCAAGTTGTAGTGACTTTGGGTACAAAACAAGAGCTGCCTGTCATCAACCAAGTTGCATTGGGCCCTTCTAATTTGTACATATCTGGAGACATTTCATACAATTGATGACTGAACGTTTTCTAGCACCTTTTCCCTCTCTATTGTAAAGATATATGGTTATGGGACTCCAGCAAATCATATTCAGCTGAAGGAAAATCATTTAGGTTCGTTGAGCACAAAATTAAAGTAGGTTGAGATCACGGACAAACAATGTGGACATCATATATTAATATTTTTTATTTTTATTGGAATAATGATAAAAGTGACAGTAGAAGGTATTGAGAAATGATCAATCTTTATATGTGTCACTGAGAATAAGGGGAGGTGAGAGTAGAAGGCAGCAGCTGATCTGGGAAGAGTCTGGGGAGTACTGGGGAGCCAAGCAGAGACAGTCACAGGTGCAAGTAATTAACAGGATGAGGATGAGGTGGGAGGAAGGATGCATTCACTGCAGGCTGGGAAAATACAGAGCAGCCTTAAACTGTGACAGTAAACCTGCATATTCAATCCCAATGCAAGTCTGACAAAACCTCACCAAACATTTCACAAACTGTGAGTTCAACTTATCTACAGAGGAATAAGTCTTTTTAAACTGGACCAGAATTTGTTTTTCAAAGGAAAAACAAAACAGTGTACTAGATGATGCAGCTTCATTGTCAGCAGGGCAAAAAATATGTTTTTGTAAGAGCACAATTCATCAATATTGCAGACAGATTCATGTTCTGAAGGCACTGTGAAATGAGATTTGAAGAGGTCACAACCCACTTTGAGTTAGTTTATTATGACTCAAGTTTAAGCGACTGTAGTTAAGGTACCTCACCCTATGAAATCCAACTACTGAAACAATAACACCAGTAATCTCCATCATCTGTAGAGCTTGGCGGTGCACAGATGACACACTCTCCATGAGGATTTTATGACTTAAAGGTGAACCTTTTCTGGTACTGTAACACATCTGCTTGTTTATTGTGTTGATCGATTTTTGGAAACATTTTTTCCTTTTTATGACTGATGTGAATTGATTTCAGGCAACTTGTGACCTTTTGTTGAATACGACCATCAGGGTGAACTTTCCTCAATGGATTCATTCCGCCCACCTTACTTTTTTTCCTGATTATCCATATTAGTCATTTCTGGTAGAGGAGCAATCACTGGAAACTCGATATTTGATCTCTCTCACCAAATCCTTTCTAACAGAGGAACAGTCCTCTGAGAAATCCAGACATTAAATATGAGATTGTAGGAGAGCTAAAAGCTCATAATATGCAATATACATGAACATAATTTCATCATTATTTGACAGACTGATTCTTATTTCTGAAGCTAATATAATAAAGGCTTAAACATGTCATCATATTGGTTTAACAACATTTTAGGTCTATTTATTGCACCCAAGTCAAGTCCTGCAGGGCTTTAATCCTGAGTTTCCACATCAGCTTTCAGCGCTGCAAAGGCCTGGTCACGAGACATTCATCTGATTCAGGTGTGTTGAAGGAATGAATCTAAAAGCTGCAGGACAGAGGCCAATGTCGGACTGCCAACGTTGGACTTGGCACTCCAAGTGCAATCTAAATCTGTTGCTGCTGTTACAAAAACAAAGAGCTCATAAAGAACTCCCTAAAGTGAAAAAAACTGATGAAAGAATCAGACACACAAAAGCCTGCTGCGGTGAATTATGATGGCAGCTGTGCTTGATGCTGATGTGTTAAGACAGCAGGTCGAATCAGTCCTTAAGAGTTTTACTGAGCTCTTCAGAAAAGTGCCTCAGCAGGGAAAAGGGTTATTTTCACAAAGCACAACTCCAGGCATGAAGAGATATTTATCACACAGAGGAAATATATTCAGACATGAAAATTTTGTTTTTGCCCCTGCAGCTTACTGAAACAACACTTAATTTCTCATGAAGTGATTGAGGTTAAACAATGAGTTGTTTAAACCTGCATGTATTTAGAATGTGATAATACTAGAATATGAGAAAAAATGTAAAATTACATAAACATTTTTCTATTTATACATTATCTTCTTAAGAGATTGATTCACATTGTTATGTGCTCCTTAATCAATATCCATGTTAAGTGTAATTTCTACGACAGCACTTACAAACCATTTCATGCTTCATTTTTCAGTGAGCACAGCTTCCCAGATTTTTAAAAAGTTTAATGTTGATGGGACTGTAGATAATCTCACATGACATAGATGCAAAAAACATGGAGTGGGCTCAGTTTGGTATTAGCTGAGCCCATTTGGTTTGCTGAATCTTGAAACAGGGAAGATTTTAATCTTTAGAACCTAATGGAATATCAAGACTACCAGGGCACCTTGGAATGAAGTTTGCTGCCTAGTTTCAGAAAGGTGATCACCAAGATGTTTTCTGACAAATGTAAGATGGGTCTTTGATTTACATTTGGTCACAGGTAATTCCTGATTTAACAAGGAGGGAGTGGAGGGCTGACTTATAGGAGCTAATTATGTAAACAAATTCATAAATCACCACATTCTGCATGATGTTCCAGAAGAAAGAGAGGAATAGACTTACCATATCTCAACTGGGCTGCAGTAGGTGGTGCGATTTCCAGCTGCCCTGAAAAAAGATGAATGAAAAAAAAATGTTACAAAAGTATCTTGGAACATCTCTGCATGAATGATATGTTTAAAGTTTGAATGATAAAATCGATCAATAAGGACCATTTAGCCAGAGGAGATGGAAAGCAGTCAGAGGAAATGGGAAACAGCTTTCCATCATTGTCACGTCACCCAAGACAAACATGGATGTGAGGACAAAGGCAATATCATTGATATTTCTGTTGCCAACAAGGCCTTGGAGACAGGCCATGCTGCCAGATATGACAAGTGTTTGTGAAGGAAAGTGGTGACAAACGGACACAGATAAAAGATGAGAAGACAGAAGGTGTAAAAGCAATTTATTTTACATGGTTCTCTGGCCTAACGTAGCTGAAAATAAAACTAAGCTGAGAGTCTAATTACAGTTTTTATGTGCTGTGGCAATTAATAGGATGACAATAATGTCTTGTGACCTGTTGACCTGTATATGGGATGAGAGACTGTAAGATAAGCTCCAGGTTTATCCTGCAGACTGTGAAGGAACACATGATGAGCTATAAAACCAAAGACAATTATATGAGTTTAAGGCTGATCACACACGGCAGGATCATTTCCTTTGCAGGGTGCTTGATATTGGATTCCCTGCCGTGAGGTCAGACGATATGTAAGTTCACATAATGAAGTCTATGGCACCATTCTCCAATCTTATTTTTTCTCTGCAGGTAAGGTCAGATAGAGGGAGAGTTTATTTAAGGGAATGAAGCCAAATGAACTCCCAGCAGAGTATTCCTGAATTCACAGATGCACTCGCAGTCTCCAGATGCTGTCTGCACTGATATAGGAATTAGAGCAGATAGGAGGAAGACTATTACCGCTGAGTATCGACTGGAAGTAGTGAACTGCAACAGCCAGGTGACCAATTACAGGAAACAACAATGGGAGTTTGGCCACCGGAGCCTCCAGTTTCCCACCTGGGTGTGGTGGCATCAGTCCCTTCAGCCAGCCTTCCTGTTCACATCTACCTTTCCTGCTCCATCTTCTCCACCTCCTCTCCTCATTTCTGTTCACTTCTCTCCCGACTCAAATTACAACGCTCTCATGTTGCTCTAGCAAAGACAGAGAACTGAATGTCCATTTCAAATGTACGAACAAAGTTCATCATCTTTGCTCACGTCTGCTGTTGCCTCCAGCTTCGACAGCTTGCGCAAAATGAAGTATTGCTAATTTCAAAATTCCCTCTGGAGCGTTCTTTCAGCTAATCAACTATTATCTCCGGTCGCAGATTGTGGAAAACCCTTGCAGCTTAATAAGCATCAATTATTCCACAACAGCAGAAGAACAAATTGACACTAATGAAAGTAATTTCCACAGAGCCAGTATTGTTTTGTACCAGAAACCATAGCCAAGCCTTTATTTCTCGTTTAGCAACTGTTGAAGTATTAAATAAAACCTTCCTATGGTGCACCTAACCCATCAACAACATAGCTGCTGTTTCAGCTTCATAACTTTTCTCACTGATACAGAAATATACCCTCAGCTCTCTCAAATACAGCAAAAATAAGATTACATGTCTGCCCTAAAATACCAAGTTATTTAGTCTTAAAGTACATAATTTTCATTCTGTTGAAAGATTTTACAGAACATTGTAAAGGACAATTTTCCATAATTAAAAGGAGCTTGAATTCTGCTCTTTACCAGAAAATTATAGAGAATCTGGATCATCAGTTTGTGACCTTAAGCCGAAATGCTTAAGACAACAATCACAAGCAGACTAGCAAGTTCTCCTCTTAATGTTTCAATAAGTAAATAAATAGATGAAGGTTTTAGAATGGGAAAATCAAGGTCTGGACTTAAACCAGATTTAGAGTTTATGGTATGACCATAAGCAGGACGTTCATACTTGAAAAATCCTCCAATTTATCAGACTTTGGCCAAACAATCCTCCAAAGAAGAATGGACAAAGGGTTGTGATTATCACATTATCACAACCCTAAACAACTGGCTATTAGGTTTCACACAGGCCCAGGTTGGTTTAAATAGCATTTTTTCTTAAAAACAAAAAACAAACAAAAAAAACACACGCACACAATTGTGCTTTGCATTTACTCAGGATATAATCTTTTGACTTTAAAATTTGTTTTATGATCTGATACACTGAACTACTGAAGCAAATAAATCTATAAGGAGGCAAATTATGGAACCTCCAGTTTCAGTATGAACATTTTGATAACTTAATTTTAGAAGACTTTATGCAAAAAAAGGCGTTTCGTTTAAGTAAAATCTATATGAGGTATACATGAAGATGTAAATACAGCTATAGAGACTCAAAACAGAGAACTAGTCTAGGACCTATTAATATGTAGAATAATTTTATTTAAAAATATGGTTTACTTTTACAGCTCTCAAAAATTTATGAAGTAGTTGGTACAGAGTTAATTTTAAAACATTTCTCAACCAGTCAGACTCTTCCAGGTTTCATCTAGCCATTCATCAACTCTAATCTGGCTGACATTGCCCCCACAGCTCCTCTTGTTCTCAGAGTATTGATTGCTTGTGGGCTTGTACCCCAAGAGTTATTGTCCAGAGTGACTTCAAATTCAGCTGACCTGAGTGGTGAAAACATTTAATGGGCTGTGATGAGCTGCTAATCAGGAGAAGCTCAAGTAAAACCAGGTTTTACTCTTAACTCTAGCAGTACTACAGGATCTACAACGCCTACTGATGACAGTGTTTACAGACAAACACAAAACAGATGCAGATTTGTTGTTTTTTATGTTTGTGTCAACAGTTTGTTTAATCCAATTATTTGTTTCACCTTCTTGTTTTATGCCTTTGCTGATACCTGCTGCGCTGTTGCTCTCTGTGTGATTCGGCCACCAACACTGAACTGTACTTCTTTTGTTAAAAAAGAAAAAAAAAAAAAACAACGAAAAAGTCACACTTTGCTGACACTTTTCGGCCTTGACAAATGGCTCATTACAGACTTTGCTGCTTGGTGCTGGTACAGCATGAAAGTGAAGTGTGAGAAGAGTTTTGGAAAATGGAGACAAGTCTGAGGCAACCAAGAACCAAAGCAAGGCTCAGCTTTGATGAGTGAAACTCTGTCAGCTCACACTGAGCGTCCTGCTGCGCCTCAGTAAAAATGAAAAATATGGGTGGTGAGATTTTCTGCCAATTCAGGTATTAGTCTCACAAAGGCAGAAAGAAAAAAACTGCAACTGCATTTTTTATTACAAGCTATTCAAACTGGCACAATATCTCTTGTTTCTGTGTGATTCAATATTGCAAATGTGAATTTAAGAGACACCTTTGTTCTTTGCTTCAGAAATATATGGCATTTAAGAGAGTTCCATTATCTGAGATGGTGTTGTGTGAGTCCTTAAACATGCTGTATAAATTAATGTCGCCTGATTCAAATTATATTGATGTGTGTTCGATTTAGCGTGGGTGTGTGTGCGTGTGTGTGTGTGCCAGAGTTCAACAGAAAAGGAACAATAGAAGGTTAAAACCATCCATCAAATGCCCAGGCTCTGTTATTCCCCCTGTGATGTAGGAGACAGGAACGGAAAAATTAAACACAAAAAGGATCTTGTGGACATGGCATTCATTAACAAATTTAAAATGTGAGGAAGAAATCAGCATCAAGTTTGGATTTATTAGGCCTGATAAGAAGGGATGAAATATACATAGAAAATTAGCATAAAATGACAAATACTGACAGCCATTGTTATTAACTGAAGAAGTAGAGTCCAGACAAGCTAGATTTTGAAATGTACTTTTCTTTGACTTGACTAAGCATTGAGTTGTAGTTAAGAAAAACAACTTTATTGTTTTGGTGCCATTTTAGGCACCTTAAACAGAACAAAGACAAACAGCCATCAAGTTTTAATGACCCACCTGATAAATGGCAAACTAAAGCAATAGAAAGGAGAGGCAAGTGTTACCGAAAAGCTGGCAATAGTCAACCATGTGCTGTTTTAATCTTAACATCGACTAGAGCAATTGTACTTGGAGCATTTTTCCTGCTACAAAATGTGTCTCCATATTCTTATTCTGACACAATGACACTCAAAAACACAAGCAAACCCACAAAAATGTTGGTTTTACTCTTCACATGGGCATGTGGACAAGGTTCTTCACATATACTGTTCTCAGCAGCTGCTGTCATTATCAGATAAAGGATAAAAGGTACTGCTGCTTTCAATACATTTTTTTCAGTCAAACACCATTCATCCTTGTAGGAAACCTAATAGCAAGTTTGATTTTTTTTTTATTATTATTTTTTTCAGAATTTCATCCCAGATTTTTTTCCAGGTACAAAAACATACCATTTGCCACGTACCATGCATTAAATCGGACCTGCCTGCTTTGCCAACCAGTAATTAGCAATATTACTCTTTGATCAGTAATACTCAGTAGCACTAAAGAGCATCCAGTAAATATTATCTTCCAGCAAAAAGTACTGGACGCTCATGTACTGACTGTAGCTTGATTTGGTACCGGTTTTAAAGTATGGCACATTCAGATTAAAGAATCTAAATCGAAAATAAATACAATTAATTTAGCATTGATTATTCTTATTGTTAAATGTTTAGAATTTGCTCACTAACATCTCTGTCAAAAAGTCAAAACTTTACTTTATGAAACGATGAATAAAATCCTGCTTAGGACAAAATGTGTTTTGTCAGAGGTCAAGCTCATCTACAAAGAAAAAATAAGATGATCCATCATCGCCTTCTGACCTCAATACTGAGTGGACAGGTTCATTTAAACAAAAGCCACCATGAATATCAAACAGCTTCTGTTCTGCATAATAATACCAATACCTGAGCTCTGGCTCTGTCATGAATTACATGCCATGTCATGTAATTCATTCCTTCATCTACCTAAACACTAGGGTCTGTGGACATATCTTATAGGATTGCTTAAGGCTGGCAATACATTGAAAATCTTGTTTTTAGTCCTTAGGTCCTTATTAAGTTTTGCTTAAAGAAAGACAATAGAAGTCACCATTAGTTAGTGTGTCTAATCAGTCCACATTTAGAAATTTTATGTCAAGATGTTTTAATCTTTCACTTCTTTATCATATTTCTTTCACTTCTTTATCATATTTAAAAGATATGGAATGTATTTTAAATTCCATGTCAATTTAAAATACATTTGTTCAGAGGGAACCTGGCAAACTTCTTAAAGAAACATACAAGATAAATGTAACAGTTTGAATAGTTTACTAAGATTTGGTAATAAATTGCATAGAAGGAAAAAAACGAATCTGGCCTGATCCTTGGTGAGGATCCCATACAGCAACTTTGCCTGTATTTGAACACCCAGAGTGAAAAATTATGACACAAAGCACAGCCAAATATTACTGGGTTCACAGCAAATGCTCAACACTCTTATGAACTGATTAAACAAGAAAACTTGAGGATGTTTTCAACAGAAATTCTCTGAGCAAGAACTTTAGAAAAGAAAATTCTTCCTATACAATTCTAAATACTGCTAAGTGTAACAAAAGTAATAAAATCTAAAACGTTTTGGTGTGGTTTTATCACAGAAACTAACAAAACTGAACTGACTTCCTGGTAGGTGAGTGATTTTAGGAAATCAATCTTGTTTTTCTGGGAGTCAAACATGATAGCAACATCTTTTTAGTGTGTGTAGCTGTGTAGGAGTGTTAGTCACTTCCACGTTAATGGGGAGGTAATCTGATTGTCCATCAGTCACAGTCAGTTATATGTCAGCGTACACTCTCATACTGCAGCACTGTCTGTGTGAATTATTATGACGATAACAAAGAGTGAGCTGAGGCAGTATGGCACATGAAAACGCTCTTAGAAAAGAAGGTTTTCATGTGGAAGGAGATGAGAACTCATTGCTTCCCTGTTCACCTCAAAATGTAAAAAAAAAAAACAATTTTTTATCCATCTGAAGCTCTAATTTATAACAGAGAAACAATATAAAAATCAAAACAAATGCAGAATTAGTTTCCGTTACATTTCCACTGTCGCTACATGCATTCACATGCATGAAAGTGAAAAGAATGTTTAACATATTAAAATGTTATTTTCAAAAGTTACTTTTACTCTGACAAATGAGCCTCATCTAACCACATATCCTAATTTAATGAGTATCTCTGCAAATACCTACTTTATCTAAAACTTAAACATCTTAATGTGTTGAGAAAACATTAATGCAATTAAATCAAAATGACTTCTGATAAAAGAATTTCATTATCTAGCAGTTATCAGTGACAGGGAAGAGCTGAGCTATGATTGGACTGGAGGCTTCCTTCATTTCTTTGGACTAAAAAATTCATCACTTCCTCATTTGATATGAATATCCAAGTCTCCGGACTATTTGATTACCGGTAGATCTTGTTGGTGCTTATTCACACACTAAGCACTTCTGAGGACTCAAACACACTAAAAGGTATTGTGTGGGTTTAGCATGGTTGATGTTTATATTTGGGCATTTAGAAGGATGTTTAAGAAGAAATTAAATGTTATACTGATGCTAAATTTAGATGAGTTTTTTTACTCCAAGACTGCATCCATTTGTTCTTTGACAAATATTTTAAAACTCAACTTTTGTTTCCATTTACCCGTCTTGATGTTAGACAAAAATTTACCCACTCCAAAGAATAAAAATAAACCAAGTAAGTTTATATAAATTGATTGATGGCCTGCAATCAAAACAGTGTGAGGATCAGCATCTTCTGCAACTATTGGGTTAAATTTTGTCTGCAAAAGGTAAATAATTCAAAGTGCAAACCTCTGACAGTCTAAATGCCACCACCTCTATATATGTGACCTTTAACACGAATAGCCTTTATTCTGGCCTTTCTTTTCCCCAATGAACCAATCTACAGTCCTCAAAAGCCTCTGGGTTCAGGGAAGATTTATGTGGAGTAGAACGTATGAAATACCACAGTTTATTTCAGTGCAAAGTAAAATGCTCAGTTTTTCCAACACAGCCATATTAAAATGCAATATTTAAAGTAAAGAAAAATAGCAAATGTTTATTTAACTAGTGAAATAATTAAATAATACAGTTGCATGCAGGTTTTACAACTTGGATTTCTCTGAGATTAAATCTGCTAGTCCTGATTTTGTTTCTTAAGAAAGGTAAAACATAAAATAGAAAAAAATCCTGCAGATGGTTTGATTGAGATGGTGCTTTTGTCTCAAAATAAAAATGTAGAAATGACCAAATTGTTATGTTCCGGGGTCCTTGGTTATCTTTGTGGAGGTTTTTTCCTGTGCGCCTTGTCCACCTTCCACCACCAGATG